>JANHFO010001771.1:0-24452 GCA_032468095.1 Pareas carinatus
TCTCACCTCGGGCTTAATTCCTCACCCTGGTCAGTCCTGCTTCCACAATCCACGTCGGAAGCCACTCGTCCTTCTTATGCAAGGCCCCTAGTCCATCAGGCACAATGGTCCAGGCGACAAGCCACAAACGGCAGCACCGCGACAAATCAGAATAGTCATATTCCTTTATTAAAGATGCAAATTTTGCTTCTGCATCTAGGTTTTTCAGAATGACCACATTTAACTCATTTGAAAAAAACAAGGCCTAAAATCCAACAAGGACCCAAACAGTATAAAGTGAGAGAGGCGGGGAGAAAAAAAATCATTTCTGCATTAAGGGGCTCTCAGATCATTTTTGAAACAACCTTCTAAAGCACCCCAAAGCTTTTCAAATAGGCATTTTGCAAATGAAGCCATTTGGCTTGGGAAGCTACTTCAAAAGCTGTCCCTGGCTGTTTTTAAATGTGTGTGCAAGCACAGCCACTTTGCTTCTGTGGTAATGCCAGTGAAAATGTTGCCTGGGCATGCAGAGGCAGGTAATTGGGTACAGATTTGCAAAAGAGCTGCTTTCATGCTTCAAAAGGGGGTGTTTTGTTCATCAGGACCCTTTGATTTGCAAAGTTCTACAGTATGCTTTTAAGCCATAGCTGAGATTTGGCCTGCACATAGTTTCTATTCTGTACATTTCTCAACAGCAAGACATATGCATTTGTTAGAAAGCAATGCATTCTCTCCTCCTAAACTATTTTTCTTAAGTATTGTCTTAGCCATTGGGCTTTATTAACAATATATCCCATGCAGCTGTACTGGTCAGCATCAAATGGATGGCTTGCATATTCTTCAATTCCAATATGAGAAAAGTTTGCTTTTTCACTGGTTCCTTCTTGGAATTGCAGCAGTCAAGAAAAAAGTTTGGCATCTTATATGACAAAATGTAAAGTCTTCTATCAAGGCTGACTTATAAATATTTAGATCTATGAAGAAATTAAATTATGTGTGCGATGGTAAAAATAGGCAAGAAAAGCTTTTAGTGTCACTGGCTACAAACTGAAGTCATTTGTCTAGGAGGGTCAGGTGTCAATTTCTGGTGAGGATTTAACTGTGATCCAAGTGAAGGAAGATTGATAGAACAAAGGGAATGATGAAATGAGCAATGCAACATGCATATTGCTGGTAACTAGGAAAATTTAAGTAGGAAAGTTCCTTTGTATGAAATAGTGCGAAACCGGAGCTGTTGGCAGTCTGTTATGTTTAAGTCTTGATATAGAAATGAGTGCTTGTGGATATCAATGAACAGTGATTGGTATTGCTTTCAGGTTGGTGTTAATGAAAATTGCTTGATCATTTTTGGGATGAATATAGTACTTATAATTGTTGGCTTTATTTTCATGAATGTAAATTTCATTGATCCACTTTCCTGTAATTTTCTGCAAGTACCGTGAGTTGAAAGGTGCTTCATTATTCTTCTGATTTTGTTATTTTTGACTGAGGTTACTTTCTACAGGTAGCACTCATTTAGTGATTGCCTCATTTAACAACTTTTCAGAGTTACAGCAGTAATGAAAAAGTAACTCTGCAGGTCTATAAAGCAAAGCTGCTTTTACCTTACCTTTACAGTAAGGGCGTCATTTGTATTTTAAAATATTATGTTATATTTGTCTTTTCAATGCTGGGTTATATTTTATTGGATAGCTATATACACCAGTCTAATAAATAAACTAATTACATATTACTCTGTAGAATTCTGCATAAAGAATTTTACAAATCTATACAAACCAAGTGGACCACTATTACTTATTCTGCACTTTTCTCATTGTTATAAAATGGTTCATTTCCTAAATCTAGAAAGGAACATTTGAGGAGGTATCATGTTATTTAAAAGAAAAAGGAGAAACTCTGAAGAAACAAATTATGTTTTGAAATTGTGATAGCAGTTTAGTCAAATGACTAAATTTTAGGTAAAAAAGTAGAGGTCCCAAATCTTCTCTCTCAGAAATGCCTGAGTGAAAGAAAGAAACAATAAAATGTAGAAGTTGGTAGAGAGGATGTAGAGAAAGGAGGAAGCATGGAAGTAGGTAAGAGAATGAGGGAAATGCAAAACAAGAATGAAAAGTGGCTAAAACCAGAAAGAAACTAAGCTTAATTAGGGCAAGGCCACCAAAGAATGAGAGGAATAAGGAGGGTAGGTATAGAAAGAAGTGAAGGTGGCAAGAGAGTTAGATATAAGAAACAGAAAAGGAGTCACACATTAGATGGAAAGAAAGAGAGATAAAACCAGGCAACCAAGAAAAGATTAACCAATAAGAGTGGAATAGAGGAAGAGGTTTTTAAGGAAGGCTAAGGAAGAGAAATAGGAATGGTTAGAAAAAGGAGAAGAAAGGGAAAAAAAGAATGTCTGGTTATTGGCCTTGGCCTTTTGCTGTAGGATAAGCCGCCTAGTAAATTGCTGTTGCTACTATTTATTTTCCTGATGGAACCTCATCTGGCATTGTACGTCACACCTGGTTGTGGAAAAGTGATGTCTGTCACTTTGTCACAACCTCAAGTTTTGCTGATTGTTGGAATGGGAGGGGGCAAAAAACCCAAGCTCCTAGCCTTATACTATAGAGCTATTTGATTAGAGGTTGTCTTCTCCAATCATGGGTAAATCAAACTTTCAAGAAATCATCAAAATCAAAGTTTATTTAGAAGAAAGATATAGAATATAAAAAACTCTTCACAACTTTCATTGCCCAAATTTCAAGGACTTTAATAATTAAGGGAAACAATTACAGGTTGTTTAGATTGTGAGAGAAAACAGCACCTTGATTAAAAGGAAGTGCCACAGATAATGTAATGCTCCAAGTCGAACACAAGATGCCACTGACCTTCTGCAAGTAGACATGTTGGAGAATTCAAAATTAATATCTCAACTCCAAGATTTTTTCCCATAGGAGAATTCATGCACAGATGAAAGCTGGTACTAAATAATAAAAAATAATAATGTATTTAGATCTATATAGGGAGAAAATAAATATCAAGGAATTATAGAAGAGTTCTTAACTAAAACTTATTTTGTTATTCCTGTACAGAAGAGATAATCTGGAAACAGTTTAACCCTAACTGCTTCCTCTCGTCTTACCATGATCCACACCCTTCTGCCCTGTTTATGTCAAAGTTCTCCCATCTGTAAAAAGAAGAGTTTTTTTTTCGTAACAGAGGGAGGGGAAATTAACTATTTCATTCAGGAAGATGTGGCTTGTATGAGCCTGTCTGGTGTGTGACTGACAATCAGCAACGTGAAAAATAGTAAAGCTGTCAACACAGCTGTATTTACCCAGAAGGAAGACAGCATTGAATTTAAGATCACTTTCATCCCCAGGAGGATGAGACAAATTCAGTTCCCTAAGCCCTAATATTTTAAGGATAAAGAATTTGTGGGTTTGGAGGGTGGAGGAAAATTCCAGGTATCTGTTTACTTAAATGCAGTATTTAGTAGTTACTTGAAACAACTCCAAACAAGTTTTTAGCACACTTGCCTTTAAAATTCCTGCCACATTGAAGCATGTTGATTTTCTACAATATTCATCCAAGAGAGTAAAGGGAGGGAGTTAATTGTAGACTTTATTTATAAATGTTGTTTTTAAAATATCTATTTCTGCTTTACAGAAACCAAAACAAAAGGACTGGCATCCTCCTGGAGGCTTTATTTTGGGACTTTGGGCTCTGATTATCCTGATTTTCTTTAAAGCCTATGGAATCAAGCACATGAAGCATATCTTTTAGAATTTCAAAACAACCAAGTTTGAACTGTGAATGTCTCCATACCAAAAAATATTTGAATGGATAATGTTGTGAACCCGTCTACTTGCAATATTTTGTCACGGTTTGTTCCACCTCTTAAAATGGTCTTTAATTTTTAAAAAGCTTATTTTTTTCATCTTTAAAACACAATGATTTCATAAAAGGGCTGAAGTTATTCCACTTGGAATTTTTCATCTGCAAAAATCCACTAGTGAAAAAAAAAACAAATCTCTATTGTGTACCAACAAGGCTATTCTGAAAGGACATGAGCATGATTTCAGTTAAGAAACATCTTTCCTTCAAGATCACTGCAACTTGGTCTACAGTATAAGGAAACATCATGAACGCTACCATGAAAACAGGCATTAAGTGAAAACAGATTCTAAGTATACTAGTCTAAGTGGTAATGCTACTACCTTAAACAACTTGTTCTTTGTTGTTCTTTCTGTCATATCTGATCTGACACGTTTATCATTTTTATTATGTAGAGCAGCTGACGAGTAGCCTTTGTTTCCATAAGAATCTCTTGTTACAGAAAAGAATGGTTGGATCAAACAGTGGAAGGGAATAGATGAATGCAGAGGCAAATCTATAGACATTTTATTAAAATGTTTTAAAATCAATGAACATCTTGTGAGCTGTACTGAAAAAAAGTTGTCTCTATTATTATTTATAAAAAATAATTCCCCTGTCATTGAAACAACGGTTTAGACAATATGCTGAACCTTATTTAAGATGTTTTCTTATTGATATATACTTAAGTTACTCTGCAGATTTTTGCTGTCCGTATTGAATATCTGCTCAAGAGAAACAAAAATACTCTAAGGAAATATTGATTAGTAACTGTTTAAATTCAGCCTCTTAGATCAAACCTTTGCCTACAGCCATTATATTTCTTGGATTGCATGACTCATTTAAATTTACAACCAACAGCAAAATTCATCAGTTTTTCAGCAAATATGCATTTCGTATTTTCAACATTGAGTCCACTAGCCTGGTGGATCCAATCACATCCCAAAGCCATGAGCACAAACATGTTTAATATAGCTTTGAGCTGAGCTATATATTTGTGTAGATGCAATTCCTGATGTAGTATGTTCACCGAGAAAGGTTTTTTGAGTGAATTGTATTAAATCAATTAAATCAGAAGTCTCCAACCTTGGTCCCTTTAAGGCTTGTGCACTTCAACTCTCAGAATTCCTCAGCCACCTGGCTGAGAAATTCTGAGTTGAAGTTCTCAAGCCTTAAAGGGACCAAGGTTGGAGACCTCTGAATTAAATCAAACTTGCACATATATGTGGTAATATCAAGTGTATTCACTTAGAATACAAAAGCTGGATAACGCATACCATAGAACATTGTTTCTCAACTTCGGCAGCTTTAAGATGTGTAGACTTCTGGAATTCTTCAGCCAGCAAAGGTGGTTACGGAATTCTGGAAGTTGAAGTCCACAAGTCTTAAAACAGTCAAGATTGAGAAACATTGCCATAAAGGTAAGGAGCATTGCTACAAGTTCTGCATTATGGTGAGTATAATTCTCCACTGAAGGTATTCTTTTTCATAAACATAAAACATTGACCAGTATGCTAAATGAAATCATTTTGTGTGTTTCAGATTTCATTACATACATAATTAGTTGGATTTATATTACATTGTTGAATGAATTAGAGGCAAAGAGAAGCTGTGGATTACTTACATAGATAAAGTAAAACCAATATTACTAAATTTGATTTGATTGAAAGATATTCCTCATCACAAAATACCACTTTTTATAAGAATGGTTCTTATCTAACTACAAAGCAATGATTAATCTGTTGAAATTGTGTTTATTGATTGTTGAGGTTCAGTACTTCAGTGGAACAGAAGAACCTTAAAATTTATAGTTTATATGATTACCCCATATTACTTCCAGGAAGATCAGTTAAGAATAATCTGCTTAAATTTAAGTGTTTCCAAAAACGTGTGTGAATGTAAATATTAAAAAACTATTTGTATCTGTATATGGAATCTGTAGAGTCTTGAATATAACATTCTTCAACCAGATGCATCCTAGATATTTACTTTTTAAATGTTATTTTCCAATTCTAAAAATTTAAAATTCTAATAGCTTTATGAACGGACATTGAGAAACAGGTAAAATAAATAGAATCCTGCTGGAATTAAGTAGTAGTGTCCCTACTTTTTAGGCTTTTGGTTCAACCTAAAATCTATCCAGCTAAGTAAAACCAGTAGTTTTTTGAGGAGGCAGTTCTGTGGGAACACAGGAGCCTGAGTTACAGGCCAAGATAATTTGCTTAGAGGAAGGAAACTATTAAGTAAATACAGTTTACGGAACAGAGAAATCAGCAAAGCTGATTAACACAGGTGAGGAAAACAATTAGACTGAAATGCTGCAACTCATGTTCCATAATTTTGAAAGTAAAATTTCTTTCACAAAGAATGGAAGGCAATTGGACTATAACAGTGTTTGTATTTGTTGATGATTCCAGGAGAAATGTTTGAAACCAAAAATGTTAACAGAATCCTATTGTCTATTTATATTGACTGTATTAATCATGCTGTTGAACAACATTTTTTTAAAACCCAACATACTCTAGAAAGTCCTCTTTTCCTCTCAACTTATTTGTGAACAACCTAGCTCTCTGTAACTATTTTCATATAATTTTTGTTGAGTTTCTAGAACAGATATCATTTCATATCTGATTGTAACCTGGTTCAAGTAAAAACATAAGACAAATGTACTCAGCAAGTTTGAATATTATCATTATATTTTTTATTAAGAGTTACTCTCATAGTTCTTTCATAATTTTAACAGGTGTTGAGTTTGCAAGTTGTTTATAAAGCTTAGAATCTAGATTCTCCTCCATTCCAACATAATCTTTGTCATATCTGATGGCTTTTTAAAAACACAGCTTCTAACGTCCATTTCCTCCCCTTATATGTTATAAAAGGTGCAGATGCATACCTGAAGTACATTTATGCAGAAATGAGCAAGATTGCACCAGTTGTTTAATCTGAAATTTTGTGTGCAGTTACTTCTCATTCTTCATGACCTGATAATTTCAGCAGGATTATCAGTAATATCTTTTTTTGTAGGATTATGCTTGTCCCACCTGTGGTAGTATCTAATCACTGTATTTTTTGTCACGCTTTTCAATTACCTCCATATTTTGTCTCCAATTGGACACATTTAAGCTTCATTATTAGCAGTTTTGCTTTTACTTCTAGCTTTACTTGACTGAGTGATTTGTTGTTCCTGCACTCCAAGATATTATCAAGAAATTTCTCTAGCACAACTATAAAGCATCAATTTTTCTTTGTTCAGCCTTTCTGATGGTCCAACTTTCACTGTCATGTTTTTTTAACTTAGAAAACCAGGGATTTGATAATACATACCTTTGTTTTCTATATTGTTTGCCTACACTTTGGTATTTTGTCCAAATTTGTCATGGTCTTTTTCCAAGCAGCAGACATTTCTTTGTTTCATGACTAGAGTGAATTCTGAATTTAAAAAATAAAGGCTGTTACTACTTCAGCTTCACCCACTTGCATTGGGCTGTCATTGCCTCTTGACATAAACATAATGGATTTTGGAGTTTTTTGTTTCCAAATGAATAACAAGAGCAGCTTTTTTTCACTTGCAACAAGAAATTCCTTGAGTCGGTATTGCTTCTAGCATTACCAGCATTTCTGACTGTATGGTTTGCATATACTGCAAATTAAAATAAGATGACAGTATATAGCTTTTGTCCTATTTCTTTTCTAAATTTTAATTTTTTCATTGTGCCATATACCCCTTAAGCATTATCCAGATTTTATGGGCAGCAGTCGTAGGCATACTTACTCTTAATTTAATTCACATGGAAGATGTGCAAAGGTAAGTGCTTTTAAATACTATGATTCAATTTTAGCTATGCTGTATGTATTGTATTATTGTACAGATCATAAATTGCCTAGTTTTGCAAAACTGAACATATGATTTCAGAGAGCTAATGATTAACATTATTACTTATTTTTTGTATAAGACCCAAACACTTATTACGAGTATCATTATCCGTTGCTTTGCGTGTAAACTGGGAGCTTCTGCATTGGGGGTCTAATCACACTTGGCCAAATAAACTTATTCTGTTCTGTTCTATTCTGTTCCATTCTCTTCCCCTCCCTTCTATATTTTATATTCTATTCTTTCTACTTGCTTTATTTTACTTTAAATAAAAAGAATTGGCATTGTGGGAATTATTAAGGTTATATGGGTTATGGTCCCTTTAAAAACCCAACTGATTGGTTTACAAAATGGCTGACCATCTGAGTCATGCTGAATTAGGCTACTTGCTTTAGAACAGGATGTTAAGTATAAAAGCAAGAGACTTGAGAGCAGTCTCTCTATTCTCTTTTTGATGATCTATGACCCTGTTTTGATCCTGCGTATTGCTGTTGATTGCTGACCAACTTTGTTGGTGAAATTGCTGTTGAAGACTACTTGCTAACTTGGTTAGTAAAAAGGATTGCTTGACTGTGTATGATAACTGGACTGTTGACCTAGGAGATTGGACTGAGTTTATACTTTCTGTATACCTACTATAGCCTGTGCCTGTGTGATACTGGTTTCCATAACTACTTCCTAGCTCTGAGGCTTTTCCGTTATGCACAATCCTTGTAATCAAGGAATCTGCTTGTGCCTAATATTGGTTCTCGAGCCAAAAGTGCTAATAGGAATGCATGCTTAACACCATTGGTGTCTCCCATCATCCCAATACAAATCTCTTATTTTTCATGCAAGGGTAAAAAAATAATAATTCTGCTTTCAATGTAAGTTGCTTTTCCCCACCCCTCTGAACCATCAATACATGCTGTCCTAACATGACATTTTTCAATCTGTGTTCAGTCTGTTGCCAGATAGAGCATGCTGCCCAGAAAATCCTTATCGCGGGAGTCCCACATTAGTATCTGAATCTTATACAAAAAAAATAAACATGCCAACCCTGAAAGGAATCATATAGACCTGAAAGAGACTCCAAACACATGCAAATAAATACAGAAGTGTGATTCATCTCCCTACTTTTGCAGAAGGATTGCATACAAGAATTTCCCTTTCAAGAGTATAATTCTTCTGATCCTTTTGATCTGAATCCTGAATATGAGATATTCTCCTATTTGCAGCTTTCGACAATGCCGCTGCTCAGTGGTTATTAGTTTTCTATGAGGAGCTTTCTGGTGCAGTCACACACATTATTTCAATATTGTTGAAAAACTGAATTAAAATGCTGAATAACAATTGGAAATTATCGGGGACCATGTAACAGTCATGTTTTCTATCTAGTCATAGGCCAGGCAGTTTGAACTTTCAACAATACAATACCTCATATGTAATGATAAAATAGCTAACCATTCTCCCAATGAGTATTATCCAACTGCTGGAGCTCAAGCCCTAAATGGCACCAACTTCAGAAATGTGGATAATCACTGCAGTTGTGAATTTAATTATTTTGTACATCAAATTTCATGAAATGTGTAAATTAAATGGGGCAAGAAGCCCTCTCACTGTGCAATCCATTTTTACTTTACTGTATGACAATCTCGGGTTCCCTATTCTTTGAGATGAACTATTGGTGTTTGGAAAAAAAATCATGCGATGTTAGTAAAATTGTGCAATTTCTTATCAATTCATAATATTTTATTCAATAGTAAAGAACAGATGTAATAGTGAGAAATACTTCCACCGTAATCAAAAAAGAAGAAAATGACCGAGTTGTTTTTCCTCTCACAACTCAACCAAGGTTTTGCTTTGGAATGTATTCTTTTTTCTATAGCTTGAAAACACAAGCACCACAACACCATTTTTATAAATTCTCAAACTGATAAAACTCTCATCACTCCAAATCCCTCTTCCTGTATATCCCCCCCCATGCATAACACCTTAAAATGAATCCAGCTTTTGATGACAACTCTTATCAAAACATGTAATAATTTTACTATGTAAAGTAACAGTGTATGAAAGTGTGCAAGTGGCCAATTAATTCTTGATAGTTAGCTTGAAGAAGTTACTTGACTTCAATGATGTGTCAGGTGCAAGGTCAAATAACATTGAATGAAATGGTTTTTTTTATTCACAAGCTAGGTATAATCCCACAAAGAACGTAACCAGTGAATATCCATTTACAGAACTATTTAGTACTACTAAAGATCATTAGCTAGACCTAAATAGTGCTGAGGCATCTTAAAGAAAGCAGCATATTTTATTATGTCATACTGGACCAATGTTGCATTCAACGATGCCGTGGACGTGATGTCCCAGTGTCTTGAAGCCGTGCGGGTCTGGATGGGGAGGAACAGGCTCAGGCTCAACCCTTCCAAGACCGAGTGGCTGTGGATGCCGGCGTCCCAATATAGCCAGGTAACACCAACTCTGGCTATCGGGGGCGATACACTGGCCCCCGCGGAAAAGGCCTGCAACTTAGGCGTCCTCCTGGATTCACGGCTGTCTTTCGAAGATCATATGATGGCCGTGGCCAGGGGGGCCTTCTATCAAGTTTGCTTGATACACCAGTTGTGGCCCTTTCTTGATCGAGACTCCCTATGCACGTTCACTCATGCCCTGGTCACTTCTCACCTGGATTATTGCAATGCATTCTACATGGGGATCCCCTTGAACCATACCCAAAGGCTGCAGATGGCCCAGAATGCGGGGGATTGTGGGGGCATGTGGCCATGTCCATGTGACCCCCCTCCTGTGCGAGCTGCACTAGCTCCCTGTAGTCTTTCGGGTGCACTTCAAGGTTTTGGTTATGACCTTTAAAGCGCTCCATGGCACGGGACCAGGATATCTGCAGGAACACCTGCTACCAGCCCACAGGCCAGTACGCTCACACAGAGAGGGCCTCATCAGGGTGCCGTCAGCCAGACAATGCTGGTTGATGACCCCCAGGGTGAGAGCCTTCTCTGTAGCAGCTCCAGCTCTTTGGAATGAACTTCCCCCAGAAATACAGACTATCTCAGATCTCCGGGCCTTCCATCGAGCCCTAAAGACCTTATTATTCACCCAAGCCGGGTTGTCCTGAACCCTCTTTTATTCTTAATTTGGTTTTAAACTACTTAATTGGAAATTTTAACTTTTAGACAGCCGAGGCATTTAATGTTTTTAATTGGGTTTTTAGTATTGTTGTCGATGTTTATGTTTTTTACTATGGCTGTATACCGCCCTGAGTCCTTCGGGAGAAAGGCGGTATAAAAATCAAATGAATGAATGAATGAATGAATGAATGAATGAATGAATGAATGAAAAGAAAAGCAGGATAAAAGAGGAAGGAGGTAGGAAAGGGAGGAAGGACAAGGAGAAAGAAAGAAAGAAAGGGAAAGGAAAAAGGGAAAGAGAAGAAGAAAATGAAGAAAAGGGAGAGAAGATACAAGCATACAAGGAACTATCAATGGTACCAAATGAGAATTGTGGTTTCATATTGGGTCATGTGACTGAACTTTGGGTGCTTAGCCGCACAAATGCATTTACAGCTGCTTGCAACATCCCTCAGTCATTTGACTGCATTTAATGATGTCTTTGCTGACAACCTGCACTTCTGTTTTTTTGTAAAACTGCACCATAGTGAACCATTGGTCTATTTAACAAACATGGCATTTGCTGCCACAAAAAAGGTGGTAAAATTGAGTTTTTTTCATGTGATGGAAACATTTTAAACTCCATTATGATCATTTGTCAAGGACTACGTGTACATCAATAAAGTCTTTCTCGAGGAGTCTGTTTCCTGACTTGGATAACCATGAAAGGCTGACTACATGTTTGGAATCAACTGTAATTTCCAGTTGATCTTCAGCTGGAAGAAGGATTCTATGCTCAATGAATTCAAAGGTTGCTAAGATATCTAACGCACCCCCCTCTTTCAAGTTCTAATGAAGGTAGTCAATCAGTGCCACCAAAGCTGTTTCTGTCCCATGACCGGGTCAGTTTCATCCTTCTTATTGCTACATATGTAGGCCTCAACTTTAGCTCGTGCCCATGATCAGTCAGTTTTAATTTTCACTTTCCTTTAGCAGCATTGCAGCTATCTCTTCAATGGATTCATATGGAGATCTTCAACAAACTAAGGACCCTTCAGGATTGGCCAACATTAAGAGGCTGCTTGGGAAAAATCATGCCAAGCACCCTGACTGCTTCCCAGCTCCAGAGATGCTCAGTGGATTTGCCTGCTATAGGAAAGGCCCATGCATTGCTTGACTTCAATTGTATACAGTAAGCACCTGGGACAAATCATAGTAATAGGCTCATCCAACCTGTGGAAAGAATGGAAAGTGGCAAGATTAATCTGGGCTAAGAAATGCTCTTAATGTGCCAAAAGATACCGTCTAAAATCTTCAATGCTCAGACATTATCTGCTCCAAGTAAAGATGTGGTGTGGTATGTCTGTCTATGTGAGTTGAGCCAGATAATAAGTTAATGTTATGGGGTGTCTTCATACAAGGATAATGAACAGGCCAATAGTTCATTTTTGGATATATAGAGTGAGAAGACAAAGTTAGATACTGCCTTAAAATATGCTCCCTGAGGTATTTGCTATCAAGTCTGAAGGCCACCACTGAATTCGGCAGAAAAACCTTTGAAAGCATAAGGAAAGACGCATGTTAATGCTGGCTATGTGAACTGATAGTGAGATTGAATTCCATCCTTCCTTTTTACTAATTATGAACTATTCCCACCAAGCAATAGGGGGGGATGGACGGTAGGTTATGCATACTGCAAATATTGATTTAGAATAATAGCTAGTTTACAGCACTACAAAAACTTCAAATTCACTATTGTGATCATTTATTTATACAAAACCTCTTGTTAATTCCACTTTTGAAAACAAAAACAAATCAAGATTTCACATGGAAAGCGCAATTAAAAAAGAAACTTTTTGTACCTCACACTTTGGAAATCTTACTTGCTGGGCTGGATATTATTTTATTTTAACTTTAAGCCTTTTAGAAGGATGTGGCTGAAAATAGAGGCAACCCAGCAGTCTAATCAATTTAGCTTATCATTGTTGATAAATTTGAAATCAAAACCAGAGACCGAAAATGAAAAGATGATGAAAGAAGGGACAATGTGTTCATTCTCATTCTTCTTTCACCCTCACCCTTCTTTGCATTATGAAAAAGGCAATCGCAATACGGACCTTCATTTAAAGCTGGTGATCTGACAATTACTAGATCAGCTAATATACCAGGTCAAGAAATACAATATAAAATTAATGATGGGGTTTTTTTTGCCTTTCAAGCTGTCTCCCAGACTTCCGGAGGACTCCTTAACCCTCATGGTTTTTGTTTACTTCCCTTGAATGTTAGTTATTATCCATAACCTCTTGGTCACAGAGAATTCAAGTAAAGTCCTTTGTCTTTGAGAAAACAAAAGATGTTGTCCTCATGCCTTTTGCTGAGACTGGATGTGATCCTTGTCTTCTGGCTTTTCTCTTCACTTTTTCCAGATATATGAGGTTATCTGATAACAGCTTTGGTGCATGATTGCAGACTGCAAGGGCAGTTTTATGGGTGCAATCAAGTGCTGTAAAGCATCTGGTTTGTGTCTATGCAGTCATCAACAAACCACATAGTCAGAACACATACTTATTATACCTAATTATTTTTTTTAATCGAGTCCTCAAACCTGATGCAGACACTGTTTTATTAGCCTTTGCACTGCTTCCTCCGATGCTTTTTCTTTTCTAAATGGGTGGCAAAACTTTAAAATGCAGCACCCAATTTCATGCCAGTGGCATGGCAGGATCGCTCCCGAAGCATGGCATTGTGAGTTAAATACATGGACAAAATTCACACTATAATGATTTCAGTTGAAGTCAAAATCTATTGAATTTTATTTCCCAAAAAGGACTTGAGAATCATACCTGGAAATCTGAAGTAAAACAGCTCTTCCAATATAAATGATTTAACTAGTAGATTAATTGATCAGAACTTTTAATTGATTGATCATCAGAAGACCATTGTATTCAATAAGGATACATTTGTGTTTGCATTGATTTAAGGAGAAGCTTGTTTAGCATTTATTTATATTTTTAACCCAGCTTTATTATTCTATAAGTAACTCAAGGTATACCTAATACTTCTTCCTATTTTCTCTTGAATGACCACCCTATGAGGTGGGTTGGGTTGAGAGAGAGGAACTGATCAAGAATCATTCAGTTGGTTTTCATGCCTAAGGGATGGGGGATACTAGAACTCTTGGTCTCCTAGTGATTGGCCCAAAGCCACTCAGACGGCTTTCATACCTCAGGTGGGACTAGAACTTACCATGTCTAAAGTGGACTAAAACTAATGGGCTTCTAACCAGATGCCTTAACCACTAAATTTGATTCTACTTTTATATTGCTACATTGGTCAACAAACAAAATATTTAAATGATCATTTCCCCCGTCCCTAACAATGTGAACGATAACATTAAATTATGAAAATTCAATAGATTTTAGATTGGTATGTAAGGAAAGGTTTTGATGCTGAGGTTTTGATGCTGAAGCAGACTTGAGAGGTGGCTGAATCTGGCCCTTACAGCACCCGGCTGTACTTGACAAATTCCACTTGACAAATTCCGTTTATACTTCCACAAATTCCGCAAGGTATTAAAGAGATCAACGGGTGCTTGCTTTTCCCATCACCCAATGAGGCTGGCTGGAAGAGGAATGCTCAGGACATTCCTTCCCCATTCCGATTTGTTTTGAGATATCTTTCCAGAATGGTTAGCCAAGACAACCTTGTATTAGGTTGTTTGCTCAGGGATTTGATTCAGGCATACACAGCCCTTCCTTGAGCTGAGTTTTAATGCTTCTTCAGGGAAGAGTTTTATTATATGTTGCAGGATTAGCCTTGAACAAGCAAGCAAGTATAAAAGGTAAAGGTTTCCCCCGCACATGCGTGCTAGTCATAGCCAACGCTAGGGGCAATGCTCATCTCTGTTTCTAAGCCAAAGAGCCAGCACTGTCTGAAGACATCCTCGTGGTCATGTGGCTGGCATGACTAGACAACTAAGGCGCACAGAGTGCTGTTACCCTCCCACCGAAGTGGTCCTAATTTTCTACTTGCATTTTTACATGCTTTCAAACTGCTAGGTTGGCGGAGGCTGGGGCGAGTAACGGGAGCTCACCCATGGACCACTCACTCTGTCTCAGCCCTAGGAAGAAGACAATGGCAAAACGCTTCTGAAAATCTTGCCAAAAAACTGTTTTGGCACTGCCCCACCTAACCTTGCCTCCCTCAAATTTTGTAGAGAATCAAGACCTGCTTTGAAGCATCCTCCCTCCAGCAAGTGTTAAAAATTGTTATGTTTCTGGAGTTGGCGGTCTCTAAATTGTATAAAATAAATCATAGGTAGATAAGACAATTGCTCTGTAAGGTGAGTGGAAATTTTCCTGACCTCAATCCTTATTAATGTTAATTTCACTCGTTCATAAAATGATTAGAGACTTTTGTAGGCTACGAATCAACTTTAGCTAGATTAGCTGTGCCTTGGCCTGCAAGAAGTAACATTTCCTTTGACAATCTGCCAGCAACAGCCAGAGAGGTCGACCACAACTATAATGGTTGTGCTTCAAAAATGTTGTAGAATAAAAGCTGAAGCAGTGAGGGGAATATGGATATGATTTCCTTGCCGCAAAGATCTTCAGAATCTTCAAGGAGTTGCTCAAGTTAAGTAGATCAAAGCCAGGTGAAAAGTCAGTGAAAGCACTCTGTGATTATGGAACTGGTGAGGAAAAAACAATATTTGAAAACCGCTAAGTACAACGTTAGAGAAATGAATTAGAGAGAGGCTATTGAATGCAATCTTGCTAATGTATGAAAGAGAGACTGGAGTCTGGTTTGATGTAAATAAATATATGTGCACGTGTCTGATCAATTGAATGAGCTCCTTTTTAAGGTCTGCAGAACATACAGTATCTAAAGAAATATATTTTAAAATGCTTCACATTTAAAAACAAAAACCTAGCTGACTAGAACATAATGAAGAGCAAAGCAAGTTTTTCACAGAAATGATTGTCAACCCTAGTGCCAGATACAACCAAAGTTAAACAGAAAGTACATATAGTATCTCGTATGGTTATTCATAAAAGAATAGCTCTTCTCATGCCATAAGTGCTCAGTTTTACTCAAGAAACTCTGAACTTTATCAAGGGGAGTGGTTTTAGTTGTGGTTGTTGGAATGTCCAGGTTTACTGCTTTCTCCTACTGTCCTGGCCACTTTTTATAGAGGCACGATTGAGAGCATTTTAACAAACTGCATCATTGTTTGGCTTGGTGGTAGCAGAGCCTCTGATAGGAGGTCCATACAGAGAGTGGTAAGGACAGCTGAGAAGATTATAGGTAGCTCGCTTTCTGTTATTCAGGATATTGCTTACAAGCTTTATGTGCTTAGAGCTCGAAGCATTATTAGAGATCCCACACGCCCACTTCATGGTCTGTTTCTGTTGCTCCCCTCTGGGATGAGATTTTGAAGTATTTATAGCAGCACTACTAGATTTTGTAACAGCTTTGCTCCTTATGCCATCTGTCTTGTAAATTCACAGGATTCTTCCCTCCTCCCAATGTATAGACTGTGATGTTTCTCTGTGTCATATATGTGTGTGGGGGAGGTATCTGTATAATTTTTTTACATGTTTATGTATTGTACATTGGGGCTGGTCACCTTTCGGGTGCTGAATGTGGTGAAATTTTCATTTTAATATATGCTGATTAGTGTACATTTAAAGTGACAACGAAGTTCTATTCTATTCTATCCTTCAATCCATTTTCTTGTAGAGTCTTTTAAAAAAACCCATCCCCAAGCAGGATGGCATGACTTACTTTTGCAAAATCCATGCTGATTTTTCTCAAAACATTTGTTCCTCTAATGTGCTTATTAATCTTGGTTTGTTTCCACCAATTTCCCTAGGAAAATGTAAAATTTACTAGACTATAATTTCTCCTGAATCTTGTTAAGAAATTGGTGTCACATTGGCTATCTTCCCATGCCTTCAACACAGGCAGCCTGGTTTGAGTTTGATATTATGGGCAGGAAACCTTCACTTTAGTATCTGAGTTCTTTTAACTGAGTTCCTGGGTGGATGCCATAAGAAAGATAGCATTTGAAACTGTGGAGTTTATGTCCTTTTGTTGCAGGCCGCCCTCTGCTTTAATAAAAACATTTCATTCACAGGATGCAATCGTGCATTTTTCATTATTAGGAGCAAGGAACAGGTTAGCGGTGTGATTTATCACCATCTGCTTAGAGGATTTATGCAGTTTCCAATTGAGTTTGCATTTTTTTAAACGTTGTCAGTGAAAGGAAAATGAAACTAATTGATAAACTGGCTTAGTTTTCTTTTTAAAAAGGAAACTTTCCACAATGAGTTGAGAAGGTTTGCAGATTTCAGGCAACAGATTAACATTTCTCAAGGAAGCAATGGCCGTTTCATGATTATTTGTTTTCTCTCTCATTTCAAAGCATGATAACTGCTTTGCAAAAGAAGCTCTGAACTAAAGAAATGCAATTTTCTCTGCTTATTAGATGTGTTGAAAAGTATCAGAGAATCTTAAATAAATCATTAACACATTCTGGTGAGAGAGAAATTCTCTGAGGATGGTCTCTAGTCTGAAAGCTCAGAAAACTAAACCTCTGGTTCCAACGACTGACTCAGACTGGATCCTGCAACATTATCCTGGGACAAGTATATTTGCCATCATTTGTGGAATGATTAACATTTTGTATGATTATGACATTTGTATTTTTCATAGGTAGGTATTTTATGTGCTGGCTTTTTTTCTAAAAGATTAGGAACATAGTTGCATTAATACTTTTTATTTGATTTCTATAGCTGCCCATCTCAACAAGTGACTCTATTTTATTTATCTACTTATATTTTGTATTTCTTACCCGCCCATCTCGCTCAGAGGCTTTTATGTACAATTCAAGAAATTTCTAAAATTAAAAAGTATCTCCTAAAGGCAAGAGAACAATGAAAAGTAATGTACAACAGAACAAGTTAAATAAAAACAATTTTAACCCCCTCCAAGTCAAATGTTTCATCTGAAGTGAAGAAGTGAAGGGTTCTGTTCTCTCTCAGTTCACAGAATAATCACTCACTGGATATGTGAAGTCCGTAAAGGCATAAGCAAAGAGGTACATAGGGAGGGGTACTGTATATCCTTATGTGGGAAGCTTTAGAAATGAATATTCTGTAAAGCCAGGCCACTCTATTCATAAACAAAGAGCAGCCAATAAACCTACATAAGCAAGACAATAGGCAAGGAACAGAAACTGACAAGCTTAACTCAGACAAACAAAACACCAAGGATTTGTATTTGCCCTTTTGCCTGCATAGCCAGCCATGACAGCCATTAAATACTAAAGGACATATTCTTCCACGAGCACAGGCAACCCAATCACAAAGTCCCAAAGAATGTATAATAGCCCACCTACTCTCAATCCCATTTTGTCAGCCACTCCAGAAACATGCTGCCGTTCATTGAAGCTTCTGGCTACAAAATAAATGGAGACCTCCTTTCATGCAGCCTGCCTCCATTTTATTTCTCCAGAGTCTCTCTCCTGACTTGGACAAGGACCAAATTTCTCTTCCAACGCTTATACAGATATATATCCTATCTTTCCTCCAATAACTGAAGGCAGCATACATCACACTCAGTGCTTGTATTTTTCTCCACATTAAACAATCCTATGTGGTAGAGAATGTCTAGGCCAAAGTCATGCAGAAGCTTTGATGGTTCTCATCAAATACCTTAACTCAGCAGTCCGCAACCTTTTTGGCACCAGGTACTGGTTTCATGGAAGACAATCTTTCCACAGACTCTCTCTCTCTGTGTGTGTGTGTGTGTGTGTGTGCGTGTGCGTGCGTGTGCGTGTGTGTGTGTGCACGCGCAGCCTGAATTCTGTGCATGCACAATTTCACTCATTTGCTGCTCACCTCCAGCTGTGCAGCCCAGTTCCTAACAGGTCATGAACCAGTATCGGTCCTTGTCCCAAGGGTTGGAGACCCCTGCTTTAACTGCTTTACTACATTGGCTGTCCAATAACTGCAAATAGAAAACCAGCTAGAGGCAGAAAAGGGAACTTTTTGCATTTCCATGAGGAATGATAGCTCGAGGAACGGGTTTTGAACCTATTCCTTCAAATGAAACTTCATCTGAAACAGACAACCATCCAAATTCCTGCACCAGGGACTTGCCCATCCAGAACAGTTGCCGCCAACCTATGGACCGCAGCCCAGTGGTGGTCCATGAGAAAATTTTGGTGGTCTGCCAGGAAAATCTGGCAATTTTTTTGAATTTTTTTTAAATTACGGCAGAGGCAGGGAAACACACGAAGCTGGGCTGCCTCCAGGGCTCATAATTCGCCTGCACCGGCTACTGGAAGCACTTCCAAAGCGCCTCCCAGCTGGCCGAAACCGTGTGAATTCCAAGCCCCAGAGTTTTCAGCCCAGCTGACCTCTCTCCAGCCCTGACTTCTGAATGAGGTAAGGGATGCCGGTGGATGGCAGGGAGGGGGGAGCCAGATTTTATTCGAGGCTAACGGTGGGGGTGGGCAATTGCGGCCCATTGCCAGTACAAGTATGGCAGGCACAGGCATGGAAGGGGCAACCCAGCAGCAGGGGAGCGACCTCCCTAACCCTAACCCTGTCCCAGCCACCTGGAGAAATCTCATCTGGCATGGGGGGGGGGAAGAGCAGCATCTTCGCATCCTAGCAGCCAAGCCCCAGGAGGAGGCGGGCGGCGGGTGGGCTGGCTGGCCAGCAAGCGGGCATTCCCAATTGGCAGTGGCGGCAGAAGCTTTACCTGCATTTCTCTCACCCCAGCCAGCTTCGCAGGCATCCACTCAGCTTCCACCCCACCCCACACGAGCCAGCTTGAGCGGGAGTGAGACTTCTGTCACCACCGCTGATTGGGAATATGATCAACCGACTCTTCTCACGTGCAGAGCATGCAGGAGCAGCAGCAACAGCTCCTGTGGAGGCTGCATCCCCACACCAGCTCTCTGTTCTGCAGCTGCCTCCCAGCGTCGGCCTAAGGTCAGCCAAGTGGCACGCATCCTAGTCTGACAGTGTGTAGAGCAACAGGGCACAGGGTGGCAGGCTGTCTCTGGTGCCGCAGGAGCTCAAGTGCCCACTCGGCAACTACTGCAACATTGGCAGGACCAGGGAAGGGGCAGCCCCCATGCCCACCACCTGGCCTTCATCCTGCCTGGTCACCTGCCTCCCTTGCCTCAGCCTCCTTGTGGCTCTGGAGAAGCACAGCAGCCCACTTCCCCGCCAAACGTCCAGACTTCTTCTTGTCCTACTTTGCTCCCTTTGCCATTGCTTGGTCCTCGGCCGTTCTGAGGGAGAAAAAGAGCCCACTTCCCTCTTGCCCGGTCTGCCAAATCTCTGTTCCTCCCCCGCCCACCACCACCGTTTGGCGTTTGCTTAAGCCTCCAATGGCCCTTTTTCTTTCCCTGGTTCGAGAATCCTCCTCTGCTGGGACTTGGGAAAGCGCTCTGTGTGTGTCTGTGTGTGTGTGTCTATGTCTGTGTCTGCCGGTTTCTCTCTGTGTGTGTGTGTGTCATTCCATCTCTTTCTCTCTGTCTCTCTCATTCTATCTCTCAAACAGGAACAGATGTAACACTAAAAGGTGCAATACTTAAATAAGCTTCAATTACTTTGTAATAATTAAACTAACTTTAATAATTTTGCTACAATTAAACAATCTTTAAAGATTTTGTTACGATTAAATAAGCATTTATGATTTTGTTATAATTAAATAAGTTTTTTAAATTTTGTTACATTAAATAGGTGCCTATTATATTAATAAAATGGAAGTTCTCTGATCATTATTTTACAAATGTATCTTTTTTTAAAAAAATCATATTAGTGGCCCTCAGGATTTCAAATTATGAATTTGGTGGTCCTCAAGTTCAAAAAGGTTGGCAACCACTTGGCTAGACTAAATCTATCTCTTCTCTCAGTTACCTGTGTCATTGCCTTTCTCTCTCTCTCCCTCTGCCAGAGCAGATAGGACAGTGATGGCAAACCTTTTAGACACCGAGTGCCTGGACGAGTCGCGAATAATGAGTCACGGCTCATGATGTCATTGCCCGGCGCCACTACTCCTTTCTGAACATGAGCATGACCCTGTGATGTCTTTGCCCAGCATCGCTACTCCTTTCTAAGCATGCGCATGGCCCCCGATATCATTACCTGACACCGCTATTCCTTTCTGAGCATTCGCATGGCCCTGTGATGTCATTGCCTGATGCCACTACTCCTTTCTGAGCATGCTCAGCTCTGGGGTGATGATGGGGCGACTTGGCTTGGGTGCCAACAGAAAGGGCTCTGCGTGCCTGCTGTGGCTCATGTGCCATCACTGAGATAGGACATGTGTCTGTAGTGCAGTCTTCACACAAATATGGATTGCTAAAAATAAGCGGGGTTGGAATAATGGCATAGCACTCCGAGGATTTGTATTAATTGAATGAATATGTATCTGATTGCTCCTTTTACTTTTTTAGAACCAAAGTCTACAGATACAAAACCTAAAGTATGCTATACAATTGAACTGCAGATACTTAGTGCTAGTGAAATATTTGCCTGAACAAATGTGCCTAGATACTGTATAATTGAGTCCCCCAACCTTTTCAGCTTTATGGACCAGTGAGGGGGGGGATGTTTCCGTGCGAGGTGGGCAAGCGCATGCACACGCAGCTCCATTTGCGCAAGCAGCAGGCTCACATGGCTGCCACTCATGCAAATGGAGCACATGCACGCATGGTCACCCACTGCTTACACTGACCCACCACTTCCGCAATCCGGTTCCAAGCGACTCAAGGCCCAGAGGTGAGCCGTGGCCCAGGGGTTGGGAATCCCTGCTATAAAAGACAGATGGAATGTTTTGGTTGGTCAAGCATCTATGTTTGCAATATTGGAGAATATCTGTAGCTCGGGTGTAGGATGGAGGTAGAGGTTCGTTCTCCAAACGTTCTCATTCTCTCTTACCAGGCACATGAGTTTATTGAGACCTGGCACTCCACAAGCAATTCCATCAATAAACACATCAACTTACAACCATCTTATGAATCTCTAGGAATTCAAATCAAACACACAACCAAACAGCAACAGCACCAACCTTCAACCAGTCCCCAACTCCCCCAACCAGCACTTCACCTCCCATAACCCTCACCTGATTTCCTTATCACAGGACCCATCACAAGTCCATCTCCATATGCGACTCACCCCTGCCCCCTCACAAGACCCATCACTAGATCCTCCTCCAAGGCAACCAACCCATCACAACACCTACAGACCACACCAAGTCCTTATAAACAGAACACCAAAACTGACATCCCCTAAAGAATGACTGAAGATGTTACCTAGCCTGGTAATGAAACGTTTGGAAACCAACTCACAAGCTTGGAGAAAGAACCCCACCTTCAAACATCTATGTTTTGAATATATCCAAAGTTATTGTTTGCTATATATTACTATTAATAGAATATAATCATTAATCACAATTATGAGTTGAGATCATAAATGAAGAAATCTGGCTTCAGTTATGAATTTATATGTACTAAATGTATATTTGAATGTACATAAATCTATAAATCTAATTATTAAATTAAATTAAATTGAATGTGCTAATTGTTCTTCTAATTAATTCACAAGTTACAGTCACTGTTGCTGATTTTATAAGCCCCCCCCAAAAGAATTTTAAAAGGCATTTCGCCCATTTGTTGGTGAATTTCATTATGAAGATACACAATCATATTTCAATTGTTCATACATAGCATCTCACATATTTTATGAATATATTTATTGTAAATTATTTCATCTGGGAGACCCATTTAATACATATAGCATATAATATTTTTCATGTACCGTGTTTCCCCAAAAATAAGACACTGTCTTATATTAATTTTTGCACTCAAAGATGCGCTAGGTCTTATTTTCAGGGGATGCCTTATTTTTCCACCGAAGCCACCCAGAACCGGAAGACCGGGGCCTTTTTATTGGGGAGGTCTTATTTTCAGGGGATACCTTATATTTCAGTGAGAGGCAAAACTGTAAGTAGGTCTTATTTTCAGAGGATGTCTTACTTTCAGGGAAACAGAGTAGAGAAGATGCCTAAAAAATTTGTAGGTTGGGAAACAAAGATAGAGTTTATAGCTTGCTAAAAAATTATGGAAAAGATTGTGATAGACTTAAATAATAATTAGACATGTATGACAAGGAACAGATTTAGATTGAACAAGCACTCCTAGGTCAGAGTAATCAGTGTGCTTCAAAAAACTCATTTGACAAGGCCTCTGCCCTTTTAGCCTAATCACTAATCCAATCATTGATCAAGCCTCATAAGCTAATAAATTAGCACTCTTCTCCAGCAAATCATTAAAAAAGGTCTTCTTTAACTAATATTTTTAGCATATGAATTTTCTCTTGTTCTGCACAATATTCCTTTTTCATTTTCATTTTTATTGTTTTTTAATCAGTATATAAAATTAAAATTAAAATTAAAGGAAATTAAAGTAAAAGGTTAAGGGGGGGAAAGTAAAGGTTAAGGGGAAGAAAAAGGAAGAGGGGAAAGAGAATGTGAGGCTCCAAGGGTAGAAGAAGAAGAAAAGCATTGACTTCTGACTCTGTCCAGCACAGTACAAGATAAATTCCACCCTCAACTTTTTGCTTTTACATATTAAAATATAACTAGCCATTTCTATTACAAAAAAATCTAATCAGCAAAGTCAAGGTCAAACTTTCATTTTTTTTTCAATACAAGCACAAAATCTGGAAGTGGTATCCCAATAAAAAACATATTTAGATATACTCTCCTCTTTTAATAAAACCATCAATTTAACCATTTCTGCTTTATCTTCCTTGCAGTGTAAATAATTTAGATTTCTATTTACACTTAATAATCTTATGAACTATCACATTGTCCTGCACAATATTCCAATTTGCATAACTTGGAAATTGCAGAACATTATCTCTGTTAAAAAAAATGCCCCGGATTAAGGGATTGCAAGGTTGTAAAATGGGAAACTATAGATTGCAATGAAAATAACTATGATATCCTGCCGTTGGAAGTTTCATAGTGCCAGATGTCCTTTCCCAAGTTATCATTAGAGAAGTAGTTAAACGGGTCCAGGTATACTGATATAAACATGACGTTTCATAGATTTCCCAGAACTCGAGGTTGCTGTAAATATTTGCATTACTTGTGACAAATGCCTTTTTGACAGATGCCTCTAATTATAATATCGCTGCACATGGATAAGCATCTTTGTAACTGGGAAAGAGTCCTTATTTATGATTGTTACAGGGCACTTTCCACCCTCTGCTTAGGAGAAAGGATGACCTTAAAAAGATAGAGTAGGGACTGAGCAGATGAACCGATCTAATCATAGCACCACTACTGGGTATGATGAGGTGCAAAGTTCAAAAGGAAGAGCGACTCTCCTGAGGTGTTTTACAGCTTCAGCGACTATACAAGGAAAACAATAGAGGAAGGAGAGGGAAGGATAAGCAAAGCAATATTTACATTTGGGCAAAGATGTATGGTATAGGAAATATAAGGCTGCTAGGAAAATGTGGATTTTGTAACAAGGAAGAATAGAATAGAATAGAATAGAATAGAATAGAATAGAATAGAATAGAATAGAATAGAATAGAATAGAATAG
>JANHFO010001771.1:141591-151909 GCA_032468095.1 Pareas carinatus
TCCTTCCTCTCTTTTCCTCCATTTCCTTCCTTTCCTGTCTTCCTCTCTCCCTCCCTGTTCAGTTGCCTTCTGAAAAAATGACTCCTTGGAACCCCATGGATATATTCCTCCTCCTCACCCAAATGATCTATTCTAATCTGTTCTTTCATTGCCCCTGTAGCAGAGTTCAACCACTTCCCTTCCGGTCATTCTCTTCTTCTCTTTCCTTCCACCTGTCCCGATATTAGATGCTTTTCCAGAGAGCTAGGTCTTTGTATAACATATTGTATAACTGGCCATTTGTGCCTTGAATAAGAACTCCAGTTTTGATTTGTTCAGTGGTTGATTAGCTTGCTTTCTAAGCTCAGCCATGGTATTCTCGGAAGTCTTATCCAACACCAAAGTTCAAAGTCATCAATGCTCTTTCTTTCCTGATTCTTTGAAGACCAATTTTGACTTCCACAGTATGTCATAGGGACTGCCATGGCCTGCATGATTCTGAGCTTTGTAGCAGTAGTAGATGCATCGCAGCATTTGAATTACCTCTTTTCCAAAGCCTTCATGGCTGCTTTACCAAGCGCTATTCAGCAGGATATTTTTTGACTGCTTGTTCCCTTACTTTGTTTTAAAAGGCATAAACTAAACATCACTTTGATATCTTCATTGTCAATTTAAGGGCAGTTGTTCTACTTGCTGTCATTAATTTGGTTTTCTTTATATTTCATTTTCAGCTCATTCTTTCACTCTGCTCTTTGATACTAGGGCTTGCAGAATTGTTGTACTTCCAGCTATCAGGATATCATATCATCAGAATGGTGCAGGTTATTGATTTGACTATCTTCAGTTTTAAAACCGTACTCACTTTCTCCCAATGTATCTTCCCTATTTATATATCTGGCATACAAGTTGAATAAAAACGGGGAAATGTGTAGCCTTGTTGTATCCTTGTGCCAACCAGGAGCTAGTCTGTTTCTCCACGTTCTGTCCATACTGTGGCTTCCTGACATGTCTCATAAATTTCTCACAAGAGGAAAAAATAAATAAAACTGGAGCACAACACTCCTTGCTGATTTTTCACAATGACAGTACAATGGTTCCCCCCCCTCGCTTCTTCATGCCCTTCCCTTGGTTTTTTTCATGGGCTACCTTACACTCCATCGACAGCTTCACATTCCCAGCAGACTCTACCTGACAACAGCATTGTTCAAATAACTGTCACGCTGAACTGTGAGCATATACTCCATCATCACTACTGGAGATGACATGTTGGCAACTCCCAGTGGCAGGCTAGATAGATAAACATTTTCCAAGCACACAGTGAAAAATATGAAGTGTGACTATAGCAGATAGATGGTTAAAACCCACGTGGTGTGCTTAGATTACATAAGAGTGTAACTCTGAGGTGAGACTCAAGCTGCCAAAGTTAATCAGGCAACTTTGTTTCTAGAAAGTTTTTCCCCTCCTCCCTTTTACATATTCAGCTCTGTTTAGAGGCACGACCCTGAATACATTTAGCAGGCAGATCTTAGGCGCACAATCAGAAAATCCAGGAGTGAAATTAATAAGATTAAGTGAAAAGGAAATATGTTAGGAAAACATTCATTAAAGCTAGATATTAGAACTGCCTTATCTTAGTCTAAGAATAGACTTACGCTCCAAATAGTAAATAAACGTAGCTTCAGATTGGAAATAAAAGTTGCTAAAACTAAATAAAAATGTCAAACTGGCTTTCCAGATTTCCTGATTTCTCCATCATTGTAAACATTAGATAAACTTATTCTTTGAAGAAATCATTTACAGTATTTGGAGGAAGATATATTTTGAGACACTTCTTAGATTTCCTATTCACAAATTAATGTTACTTCTGAAGCACCATTTCTGTAGATTATTTCTATGATAAAGATTCAGTTGTAGAATTCTAACAATGGAAGAAAGAAGGTAGATATTCAGATTTCCTCCCCTATTAGTCGGTATTAGGGAAACAAGATAGGGCAATGACACAGAACATATGGGAAAATTAGGAACCAAAGAACTGTGTAAATGACAGATATCCTACTATTTTCTTTAGTCTAAGCCTGATAAACACCCAATACTGTCACAATATGATAGTAACCTAGCAGTCAAGACGGCTTTTCTTGAATCTTGAAATTTATGCTTTAAGAACCTTGTTTTCCTTTGCTATTTGTTGATTATATTAATATAGGATGACTGATTTTATGCTTTTAATTATTTTTATGTTTTTTTCTAGTTTTGTATGACACTCAGAATCCACTGGAGACACGTAGCCAATAAATTAAAAAACAATCAATCTTAAAATTTGTCTAAAATTTCTGAAAATCAGAAAATCAGAGTTCTAAATGATTCATTCTATACATTGACTCAATATTTATCAATGATCAACTAACTATACATATATGTCTAGATCTCACTGTTAATTATTTGATTATCTGACTATTCATTTATTACTTTATCTTATCTATGTGATTCTAATCAGACAATGTGGTTTTTAAGTTCTACTTTTGGCTATTATTAAATTAGTATGACAGATTCTAAGGTACTTTATTATGCACCGTTTAACAGTTCGTGGGACTCCCAAAGAAAGCTAGTTTGAACTGAGATGCTGAAGAATATTTATTAGGACTTTTATTAGCTCATCTGCAAAGACTGTTATATCATAGTAAATGTCACTGTCTCAGGTAATCTACCTCTGTCAATAATATGTTACATTAGATTACTCACCAAGAAACATTTTTAGTCTCCTATGATATATATTGATTGATTTGCACAGAATTGATTTTTTCAAATTAATACAATTCCAATTTATTTGAATTAAAGTATTTTAAAAATTTGCATCTATTTGTAAAACCTCTATCTCACTTTTCACTGAGAAATCAATGATAAAATGGTTTATTGAGTAACATTCCCAGTAGCTGAATTACTAGACAATATTTTTTCTTTTACCAAATAATTGTTATGTTCATATTCCCCTTATGCACCAAACTATTGCTGGCAATCAAAAGTAGACAACAGCTTTGACACATGCAGCAATTACGAGGTGCAATAATTAAATTCTGAGACTAGTCTCGTAAATTGAAATAAAATTACCTGATTTAAATTTGGCTGCCACCCCTTTCAAAGTAGTTCCCTTGGGAAACTGTACACCAATCCCAGCATCTCTTCCATTTCTGGAATGCCTCCTGGAAGTCGCATTCTTCAAGCTTGTCAAGCACCTTCTACATTTCACGTTGGATATCCTCCACCGTGCCAAAACGGCGACCATTCAGCTTAAATTTCATCTTTGGAAACAGAAAGAAGTTGCAGGGGGCCAAATTTGGTGAATACGGGGGATGAGGAATGACGACCATGTGGTTATGGGCACAAAAGGTGCATGTTGCGAGAGCTCTGTGAGCTGGTGTTTTGTCATCATAGAACATCCATTCAACATTCCATTGGTTTCAGTTGGCGATATTTCTTTATTTTATAAATACATGGATGCATGTGCTAACTAAACTCAACACAGGACTCAATGAATATAGCTCTTTGAAACTTTGTGTAGCTTCTCCTCAAGGTCATTATACGTTACTGCTGCACACGCATGGCAGTCATGTGACCCATTCCTCCACAGCGAGTACAGTCTCGGAATGTAATGATCGCACCTCATATATGCATGCCTTTCTGTAATTTCTTAAAGTTCAGCATATTTTATAGAATAAACTTTCTGTGTTGTTGAGAGAAACTCTACTGACTAATGTTATAAATGAGCTATAAATCAACTATAAGAGAGACATCAAGTAATCATTTATGGAAGAGTGATAATTGAAAACGAGAAGAATAAGGAAATATCTACAGCCATTTCTATTACTGGAACTCACTTCTTTTATAGTAGTAAGTCTTGATACATGCTGAGACCTCTGGATATGTGAAAATTAGTTAATAAATACTAGTGGTTGATTGCATGGGTAGTTTAAGAGATAATTATATAATCTTGGAAAATCTTCCTACCAAGGAAGACTTTAGCGTCAAAAGTGAAAACTAATTAGAACCATGAATCCATATGGCATTTTTAAAATCAACAATGAATGTTAAAACAATTGTTCTGAGTATTTCTAGGGTGAAACAAGATGCAGTAGTCAAGTTCTCTAAGGATGATAATCTAATGGCTCACTGATAGATTGTCAATGAATATGAATATGGAATGGCAGTTGCTAGCAATTATACCTCATATTATACATACTTCAACACCTCATATTAGCCTTCACAATCAAGAGGAAATAAAAATTCACATATGGTACGGCACAAAGTTTCTATCTATCAGCATTCATCTTATCTGCTCTACTTCTTTGTTTCTGAATATTTTAGAATAACACTTTGCTCAGCAAGAGATAAATTGAAGCTGTCACACCCACTTTTAGAGCAGTATTAGGACCAAGTTGAAACATTTATTAATACAAGATGGGGGTCAAGATTCAAGCTTTGGTGGCAGGTTTCTTGATGTATCACTGATAGCTTGTTCAAAGAAATAAATCTGAGTTGTTAAAGGCATTCTCTCCAGAATTAACTATCGTTAATTTTCATGACAGACATCTGTTGTGACATTTTTGCTAACATGTATATAATTTTCTACTTTTCTCTTCTTGTGTAACTAAAACGGAAATCTTGGCTTGCACAGATAACGCAAATACATTGCTAAACAAATTCAATACAATGATAATTGTGTTCTGTAAACTCAACCACAATAGAGGTTGTGAAGGTAAACTGGGATCATTTCTAGAAATACTGAATAAATGAATTAATATTGTGACAAGATGGTATTGAGAATTACCTGATACATTTATAGAATGGCATATATATGTATGTATATCTATGTATAAAGTTTGAGTAAGGTTCTAACCATGAGGAAAAGCCTTTTCATTTTTCATTTTATTTTGCAATATTTAATCTGAAAAGCAATTTATAGAAATGTAAATTTGTGGCATAGAAACCTGAATCAACATTGATTCTTCCCAACCCAAAAGTTCCCTGAATATGATACTGGCACTTTGAATATGCTGTTGTCCATTTACGCTTAAAAGAACATAATCACAATGACATCTACAAGTACACAAAGAGGAAACAAGAAACCTGTTTCTGACAGTTGGGTCACCCTGAAAGAGACATGTTTTATTTAGCAGACTGATCAATATGACTAATGCAAAGCAAATTGTAGGAAAGGAAACATTTTGTGGAGCTCCTTCCTCAGTAAAAAAAATTCAATTAGAGAAAGAGAGAGAATGAGAGAGAGACAGAGACAAAGAGAAAAAGAGAGAGAGAGAGAGAGAGAGAGAGAGAGAGAGAATTGCTACTGCCGCTTGCTCACTCACTGCTGCTGATGACACCAATGCTGCCATGTTGCCGCTGCTGCCATGCCGCCGATTGCTTGCCCACAGCTGTTGCCGCTGCTGCTCCGCCTGCCATCATGAAGCCATGAGGGTAAAGAACTGCTGCCGCTGCTTAAGCCTACATTTAATATAGTGTAAGTAGGGAAGGGACAGGACTGGGCGCATCTTATTGGATGCACCCAGTCTGCGAACCATCCAAATTTTCCTGTGGACCACAAGTTGGCGATCTCTGCACTATATCACATAAAAAAGGGGGTGAAGAAGCTTCAATTTTATGGTCACACCTGACATATTATTTATTTTTTTATTTATATAATCAAACTTCTTAACTGTCCATGTACATCATAGATCTTCATCTTGATTCTCCTCCATTTATCCTGCAACTGTAGCACTCGCTTATATTCTGCTTCATAGTGCTTTACAGAGTATATTGCGCTGAACAATCTGGATCCTTATTTTACCGACCTAAGAAGAATAGAAGGGTAAGTCAACCTTGAGCTGGTTAGAATCGAACTGCTGGCAGTGAGCAGAATTAGCCTGCAATGCTGCATTCTAACCACTGTGCCACCACGGTTCTTATTTGTATCTACTGTATCTATCTTTCTAGATGTTTGGTTAAAGGGCTCCACTTTACTGAACCTTGCTAATTTATATAAATGAAACTAGTTTTTATTCATCAATAGAACTATACTGAAGTTAAAAAAAGGTTTAAAAGCCTGTTATAGTTCAATAACATCCATTTTGAAAAATGCAGACATCTAGGGGACAAGAATTCAAACAAAATGTACTTCCTGTGATTCTCTAAATTTTCTTTCAGTCTCCAAGAATTAGTGGCACGTGCAAAGTCAAATATCTTTACTCTGCATTGAACTCAGCGTGTCTTATCATATGCAGCATTCTCTGAATTCTTCCAGCAAACATATTAAAATTATTCTGGTCAAAGATTGTAATACAAATATCCATACTAAAATTTCCCAGTGCAAAGGGCAATTTCCTATTTAATAACATCAACAATTCATTTCAGAGCATTGCTCTTTCCCTTGAGGTATCACTAACACACAAAATCTCATCTTGCAACTCTTTTCTTCAAGCATTGAGTATTTAACTGGCAGAATAAAAGCTCTGTCAGCTGGATTTTTATGCCATTCTTGTAATATTTAGTGCTTGATTGGAAAAGCTTTAATGCTACATTTCATGTGAATTTCAGCAAGTACCTTTCACACTAGTATATTCCATACAATAAGCAGTATCCCAAATACATCCCACCTTTTTATAAATTTGTCATTTCTCATCCATTTCTACCTTCCTATTTAGATAACTTTTACTTCTGGAATTTCAAGCTTTTCTCCATCATATAACTTTTCACTTGTATGGGGAAAAAACAAGCATTTGTATGTGCAAGACCTTGTATGAATTGCAAGGATGTCAGCTATCATCATCATCATCATCTGGAACAACACACAAAAGGAAACCTGAGACACAAAATATTTTGTGCTTCATTTCACCTTTCTTACACACGGTCCTTCTAATATCTTCAGGCAATACTCAAACTCTGGTATTGATTAAATAAAGGTTTGGTGAAGGTTACCCATTTCATTTTAGATCAAACTTAACTGCTTACCTGAAAGATTGATTGCTGTGAGAGGCTGGTGGACAGAAGTCTTGAATCTCCACTGTGGAACCAAACTGGATCAAGCATACCATACCCACACAATGACTCTCATTGAATCACCGGTGACTTTTTGGAAGCAAAGCACAGTATAGGAATCTAATCTTGGCTGAAATAGAGGTTCAATGGTTATCTTCTTTCCCTTTAAACCTAAGGACTTGCTCTGTAAGCTGTCTATTTAAAATCACAGATGCTTGCTTCATCTTATCTTATTCTGGTATTTATTTGCAGTCTGGTACTTTATGTGGATACTATTTCAAAAACACCTGCTTGAATCTGCCCTTGAATCTATTCTGTGGAAGTTGTCACAACAAAAGACTTTGTCCTTGAATAAATCTGTATACAATTAAATCTAGCAAAGCCTCAAACACATGCAGTCCTCCAACTGAAAGAGGCGCACTAATTTAATCAATCAAATGCCCAGAAATACTCATGAGCTTTAATTATAGAATGTTGAATGTTTTCAATCTGAGAACTGTCTGATTGAATTAGCACTTTCATTATAATATCCAAATGCATTTGTAATTGCCACTTATTGTAAAAATGTGGGATCTATGATCTTCCAGATGTCATTTAGCTATAACTCCTACTAACTCCAACCAACATAGCCAGTAGACAGAGATAATGTGTAGAGTCCTTGGTGTTCTCTGTGGTTGGTTGTTTGGTTGCAGACATTTCATTACCTAACTAGGTAATAATGTCAATGTGAATGAGTTGGGTTTTGCTCCCATTTATATGCAGTAGCTTGACTTTCCAATGTTCATTACATTTTCTCCTTGGTAGTTCCTAGTTTAAGATATTGTTTTCTGCTTGTTTGCTTGTCAGTAATCCCTGCTTAGCTGGATGTTGATTGCTCTAACGTAGCTTTGTTATTGTCTGTTTTGATTGGTATGTAAATAAGCTTTATTTCTATGTGTCTATTGATGGTTGTCCTCCAGCTTTTATAGTTTTTTTCTATTTTAGAGCTGTCAGTTAGAAGCCATAAAAATCTTGATGATCAAAATCTAGATCTCATTAGTCCATTTTATTCATCTTTATGTAAATTAAATTTCATTTTATAAAATGGAGACTGTATGTCTCCCTTTGTCTTGGTTTCATGCAGGTAGGAGGTGAGACATAGATGTTAACTAACAATGCTCTAATTTTGCAAGAAATCTTTAAAACTAAAGACAATTCATTTTTTCCAGACCAGTTTATGCATCTAATAACTGCTCTCACTTGGCTTTCCACGTTCAGATATCCATACCTGAATGCTGTGCCCAGAACACAATCCAAAGACACTTAACTAGGACCTTACAGTACTAAATTGGAAACCTCCAGTATCCTGATGTGATCTTCAATGAAAAGTAGGATTAATATGTAAGGAATAGGATTTTAAAATATATATACTTTTATCTATGAAAAATGTAGACCTTGGATGGATGGTATTTATGATTTGTCTTTTGCCAGTTTAAGGGCCAATTTAACTTTTGCTTGCATTAGTTGAAGACTTGCTAAGTGGAAAACTTGTCTTTGATAAAATTAATGCTTTGTAGCGATGAATTATGTGTCTGAAATTGAGAGGCAGAAAAATTTGGAATGATAACTTTAGAAAAACTAAAATTGATGCAGATAAAACCTGCAGTGAATGAGAAGAAACAACTTTCTGGAGAGAAAACAAAGTCTTGACATCAGAAAGCAGGAAGTCAAAAGCCTTACTAATTGGTTCAATAAAAAAGAGTCACCCAACGTGACAATTTTGATAAACGCATACAGTGCTGAAAGTAAAGAAGTTTTAAAATGAAATGACCTATTTATAGGTTATTTGAACGAATCATTTCAACATTCTTTAGACACCAAGGAAAGATCCATATAAGCTGGTGGAGAAATGTATATCAAACGTATCTTTTCAGTGGAACACAATTAGAAAAAGAAACTATTTATCAGGTGAGCTTCTGTTTCCATCCAACAAAAAAACTCAATCTTATTATAATGAGATTTTTAACAGGGGATTGTATCCTGCATTTCATTTGGCAAGGGCAATCTCTGAAATGGAAGGCAAGGAAGGCAATTATTTTCCCTTCGTAAATAGTTCAAAACTGTAAACTATTTAACAAAGCTCATTTGACAAAATAAAATAAAATTTCCCATCCCCCCCTAAAGCATTTTTTCAAACCCATAAATTGTGGGATGGAATTTTTAATCACAAATTGCAAAAAGGTTTGGGATCATTGGACATAAACAGTACCCTTTTTCATTTAATATTTGATTAAATAGAAGTTGGGAAACACTTTGGTGATAATCCCTGTATTTTTAATGCATCTCTTTTGAAAATCCTTGTAGAATTAGGTTTTTTTTTTAAAAAAAGCTTCTTTTGGCTTTGTATATTTCTTCTTTTATTATATCTCATTTTCTTATTCAATTCTCACCTCTTTTTTCTTTTGTGGAGTTTTTTATGTTTTTCTTTTTAGCTCTTTCAAAGCTTTGCCTTAATTACAGGAAATTTCTTTGTGTTTTTTGTTTTCTCCTTGACCTGCCAGAATACTGATTTCCTTATGCGCTCTTTTTTTCACTTGCAAAGTCTTTAGTTGTTTCCTGACATGTAGATGCCTTAAATCTTCTTGCAAGAGAGGGTGGATGCTTGCTAAATAGGGCAATTTAAAACCTAAAGTTTGGTTTTTTGCAAGAAACACATGCTCTTCCACATAAGAAACCTTTCTCACCCAGATGTATTGATCAAAATATAATTCAGAATCTGCAAGAGAGATGGTCAATATGTTTAACAGGCTTTCAAAATGCATAATGAATAAGACATTTTATTCATAGGAATATATTTTAATATTGATTCAATACTTTAATAATACTAATACATTCATTGATTAGTATGGCCCCAGTAAGGACCATTCAAATATTTTATATAGGTATCTTTAATTTCATTTTATTTTAGCCATGAAATAAATAGCGGGAGTTTTTTTTATCAAGTTTTAAAAATTTTTGTCAGATGGTAATATCTCTTGTATACTGAAAGTTATAAATTTATTACTAAAAACTAATAAAATATATAATATTAAATTTATATTATAAATGACCTCCCCCCCGAGATTAGAACTATTTCCGACCTCCGTGCTTTCCGCTGTGCTGTAAAAACAAACCTTTTTAACCAGGCCGGTTTGGCCTAGTGTCACACCTCCCCCCCCCCCCGTGAAAATTTAATTTTATATGACAATTTTAAATTTGGTTTTAAATTGGTTTTAATATTGGGTTTGTTCTAAATTCTCAGCCACTTTAAATATTTCTTTTTAATTCAATTTAA
>JANHFO010001771.1:193724-203937 GCA_032468095.1 Pareas carinatus
CAGCCACTCAGTCTTGGAGGGGTTGAGCTTGAGTCTGTTCTTCCCCATCCAGATCCGCACGGCTTCCAGACACCGGGACATCACTTTCACAGCATCGTTGGGGTGGCCCGAGGTGGAAATGTAGAGCTTCAAATATTAGTATTTGAAGCTCTACAATTATAAAAGGCAAAGAGGAAAACAAATAGAATATTGGACAAAGAGCAGGTATTAAAAACAGGGGAACCATCTCAATATTTTACCAGTTCCCTGGGATCCTCAGCTCTTGAAGGACTTCCAGAAATACAACAGGGATGTACTCATTTCACAAAGACAGAATAATCCATAAAGTGGGCACTGCAGCAGAGAAGGCCCGCCACCTAGGATCTGCCAAATGTAGGACTCTGGTTGATGAGACTTGCATCATACCTCTCAAACAACCAGGCCATATCCCAAGCAGGGCATTAAAGCTCAAAACCTTGAATTGAATCCACAAACAGACTGTAACCAATGCAGTTAGTAGAGGAGAGGTGTAACATCTATTCTTTTAGAAACAAATATAATGGCTCTTGCTGTTGCATTTTGCATCTGCTGAAGCTTCTGGATACTCTTCAAGAGCAGCCCCACTAGCATTTTCTGGGTAAGAAACATTAATCTATAATGTGAATCTAATCTTTGAAATTAATCTCAATAAGTTACTTACAGTATATCACTTGTATTCCTTTTTTATTATCCCCTGTCGGAATTCACACTTGACCAAAAAGTATATTTGAATCATTTTCTTTTTTTCTTTTTCTGCCACCTAAGTATTTTATATGATTTGGGTTGACCTTTCTAGATGGGAGACCATCTGGGAATTTCAGTGCTATTGGTTAGACTAGGAGGTCAAACAACATCCTAGAAGATGGCACAGGAAAACCAGTTCTATACCATCATCTACTAGAAGTCAAGATCAATGCTGGCATCTCTTTCCCTTTTATTTTTAGTAAGTGGAAATGTCTGAATGCCATGTGGTATTTTCCATCTATAATCATATATATAAAATATTCATGTTTTAATTTTAGCCAACATGGTATGAATTATCTGTGATTTTTTTCAGTGCTATCCATCATATATGAAATTCCTTCAAATGAGAAGTGACCAAATGCTTCCATTTCTAGCGCTGTTTAAGAGGAACGATTTATTGTCAGAATATCTGCAAGTTAATTTAATCATAATCCAATTACTTGGGCTTCAGACAGAAGTTCTTCAGTACCTTTTCTCTTAAATCTCTTGAAATTTTACTCTTAAATCTTTCTGCAAATAATCTACAAAAGAAATGCCTTTTCTATTATTCCATAAGTCTAATTTAAATAAAGTGGTACTTGGGTAAATTACTCTCTCCAAGATGTATTCAATTATTATTGTTCTTCCTTTCTAAAGAGGAACAATGGACTATCATAGTAAACCTGAACAAGATTTTCTTTCAAGTACAGTAGAATAAAACTAGTTGACAAATAATATCAAATATAACAATCAACACTGTTGTTGGATTATTATACTGATGAGAGTCAAGTGAACTAGAAAACTGAGTTTGGGATTTATTTGGAGGATCCATGACTAGGTCCTCTCTTAACAAGCCAGAGATATAAGTCAGTAATTAATGCAGTTTATGAATTTGACTTATTTAAGAAAGCAACACACCAGGGATCATAGATGACATTAAACAAGGCAATTAGGAAGCTTTCTGATTGGTTTAAGTGCTCTTGTTGGTGGGAGGAGTCAGTTGGGAGTAATTTTGCTGTTAAGTTCATAGGGCAGGAAAAACAGGCAGCTTGTTAGTGGTGTTATAATATCACTGCTCCCTGTGAGATTTAGCTTGAGTTGCATGCATTTAATATCAGGATGATCTAGCAAATTTGTTCAGGAAAGAGGTTCTTGACTTTCCTGCTCCCTTAATTTGATTTCAAATAGATGAAATGACTAGAAGACCTTTAGATAAAAATAAACAGCAGATAGGAACAGGTAAAACTGGTGCTATCCTAGCTTTTTCTGTACCTTTCATTCTAGGGTGGTAATTGGCTCTTTATATATCTTGAATTCCTCACTAACATCTAATTAGCATCTGTTACTGCATAATGTTACTGTGGTTTCACTTTCAATGGGTAAAGCCATTCCTTTTATCTTTCTGATACTTTCCACAAATCACCAACTAGTAACTGAGAATCCCCATTCATTTTCAGCATTTAGACAATGTTTAAATAGTAAAAATAAAAATATTTTAAAAGGAGGTAAATCAGTTTCAAGCCTCCTCTCTCTTTCATCTTTCTGAATCCCTAAGTTGTCTCCCATATCCCCTTGAGCATTTGGTCCAGGTTTACCAAGCTACACGAGTAGTGGCATGGGTAGAATGATAGCTACTTCATGGTTAGGAGATGACCAGACTGAGCCCGAAGGAGGGGTTAAATGCATCATCAGTCTCCATTTCTGTTGCACCTACAAGAGATCTAAGTTCATCCCATTGAATTCCATTGAATCTTATCTACTGCAACTTGCTTTACTGTTAGTAGTTCGTAGTAGTTTGTAGCTAAAGTTAGTAGCTTTGGCATACAATAAACCTATATATTCATCTGAAGTGCCTGGACTTCTGATTTCCTGTGTTCGACATCATAGTAGTTTGAGGGCCTTTTAGAGCTCACTAAAGGAAGGCCCAGAATCAAAGTTCCACCCCATCTGGTTCTTAGAAATACCACACCTTTTCCATTGTCCTGGATTTTTCCTAGTGAGGTAAAGCAAAGCACACTTTTGCAAACATTAAGCAAGAGTCCCTTGCTTAGATTCGACATTCTGCTGGATCCTCCTAGAAAAAAAAGGTATTTTCTGATATTTGCTTATCTGTAGCCAACAAAGAATAGCTTATACCATTTAGTGACAGTCCATATATTCCATTCTAAAATAACTTGTCAAGTACAACAGGCATGAAATCAGTTTTTCTTTTGAGCTGTACTTCATGCTTGCCATTTTAATACGGACTTTCCCCCTCACATTTTGCAAAAAGCATGCTTGAAAGATTACAGCGCAGAACTGATTCCTGATTTCTAGTTCTAGTTTTATCTTCCAGTAATACTCCAAAAATAAAGCTAGCTGAAGTAATTCCCTCCGCTTACGCTGAAAGGGAAGAAATGTTGTAGCGATATGTGGTATGTGCCCAAATAAGCAAGATGAGAAATTTTCAAAGTCATTTTTTTCTGGGTTTACTGTTGCTAAAATGTATAGTCACATTAACTGTTATGTTTGCTGTAGAAGACACCAAATGGAAAATTGAAATGAAAGGTCTTTTTTTGATTACAGGGTTTAGAAAAGACCTAATTAGAAACTGGTACAGTATCTGAAAGAACTGAGGGGGAGGAACTGAATGATAGAGCCATAAATATGACTCTACTAGCAGAAAATAATACCAGTTGTAAAACAAAACGACAACAGAACTCTTTCTTTCTGCTGGCCTTAATGCTATGGAATAAGATATTCTGAAAAACCGTGATACTAGAAGGGGAGCCATAGTAAGTCTTAATTCAGATTGTTTGTCCTTCTGTCCCTTTCTACAACACCTACAAATGAAATTCAACAACATATTTCTCTATGGGAAAATACATTTTAATGGGTTGGACTAATAGGTATTTTTTTAATTTGAGAAGCATCAGCCTTTCTGTGGATAGGAGTGAGAGGGAGAGTAAGGGAGATATAGGAAAGCGGCAAAGGAGAGCTGGGAAATTGGAGGCTGTGAGTTCTAATCCCATTTTACCACGAAAGCCAGCTGGGTGATTTTGAGCCAGTCAGTCCCTCTCTGTCCTTCCCTCACAGGGTTCTTGTTATGCAGAAAAGAGGAGCAGGAGGAGGAGGAGGAGGAGGAGGAGGAGGAGGAAGGAAGGAGTATTAGACACATTCACTGCTTTCAGTTGTTTATAAAAACAATACAAACTTCCTTTTTATGACCCTGTAATCTCTTAATTCAGGGTACTGTCGCGGTGGCTGGGTGGAGTTAAAGGCAGCATATAAATAAAAAGATTTAATTTTCCATAGGCTATCTTTGTACAGTAAGGGAAACCCAACTCACTCAGACAAATCCCTCTCCAAGCACAGATCAGTTAAAAGTGGGTCGATCAAACCATGTTTTAAAGGTTTTCTTAAAGGCCAACAAGTTCGGAGCCAGCCTCACCTTGGGGCAGAGAGGGGAGGGAAATGACAGCCTACAGGGCAGTGGCCATGGCAGAAAATTCTTGTGATTATGTCAGGAGAATTGTATCTCTAATTACTTTATTGGTTCTACACAATGACAATGCGGAAAGCTAAAATGCTAACCCCTGCATTCCAGATTTTATTTATTTATGCATCGATTTATTGGATAACTTATTTTGCTTTGCAAGTCTGCTATGTTTATTCTGGCCATGAAGGCTCTTGATACTTCCTTTTGAAATGATATGACAACTCCCCCAGGTGAAAGTTTGAAAAGGTGAAATATATAGATCTAATAAACATCAATAAGAATGACAAAATAACCCACACAGAGCTCTACTGTGTCTTTTTCTTCTATAGCTTCCCTAAGTGCCACCTCATACACCATAAGTGGTTTTTTTTAAAAAGGTAAAGTTTCCAATAAAGGAGAATATTTGTGGCTTAGGGTTGAAATGAGAGGTCTTTGGTGCTCTCTGAGCTTGATTGTTTTCTTGTAGATGTTTCATTACTCCAAACTCAGAGAGCACCAAAGACCCCCTCAAGGTAAATGTTTTTCACATCCAGTTGTGTTCAACTCTAGGGGGCGATGCTCATCTGTTTCCTAGCCAACAGAGCTAGCGTTGTCTGAAAACATTTCTGTGGTCATGTGACTGGCATAACTATACACTAAAGCACACAGAATGTTGTTACCTTCCCACCAAAGAGGTACCTATTTGTCTACTTTCATTTGCATGCTTTCAAACTGCTAGTTTGGCAGGAGCTGGGGTAGGAACCGGCGTTCACCCTGTCACATGGTGCTTTGGTTTTGAACTGCTGACAGCCCAGCATCTTAACCACAGATCCATACCTGGATGTCAAATGTCCTGAAAAAAACCCTGTTACAAACAAAAAACTCGGAAGGAGGCATCTGCAAGCAGCTCAGGTTTATTGAGAAGGCAAACAGGCACATATGAAAACAAAGCTGGAGCTGATCTTCCCCCACAGCAAAGCATATTTTAAATAGTATTTTTCCTCACAGTCAAAACTACTGGAAGTCACTTGGTACAGATAAATGGCCCTGAGAATTTTATAATCACATTCCACATCTGCAAAAATGACCTTGGACCAGCTCTTTTTTCTCAGGGAGAAATATGTCAACAAACTTAAACCATTACATTCCCACCCAACTGATCTAAGGAAGATTTTTAAGACAGCCCCTCCCTCCCTCTTCTCTCAAACATTGTCAAGTTCAAAGTGTGGGCTCATGTCAACATAATTAGCATAGAACTTGACACTGGGTTTATATACATTGTAAACCACAATATAATTATGTGATTTACAAATAGAAACATGTGGCTTAGTATAATGGATGAACTCGACTACTAATACTATAGCTCACAATGTGATCGCAACTATTAAGAATATATTAGGCACACCTAAAAGAATTGAAAAACATCTTCTGTTGTTCTGTGCACAAAATTCACTGTTTTATGTGCCGAAGTGAACCACTTAACATCGGGGAATGGGTAACATTCTCCACTGCTGGTTAGCTTACTAAAACCAAAATCATATAGCTTTTTTCCATTTTCTTACTGCCTTTTGGCATTTGCAACCTAAGATTACTATCTCACTCTGCCTAACCCTGGATAGCCCTTGATGCTTGCTTGCCAGCAAAGTTGTTGGTTTGTATGGATAAGATCTCTGATTCAATATTGAATGCTACAGGTGGGGCGGGGGAGGGGGGACCTGCTAAAGAAGAACATCAATCAAATTGAACTGACAGCACTGAGCTAACCACAACTAGCCCAGAAAAAGGTAGCACTGTATATCTAAATGTGTTATAGCATACAGTAATCAGCTGGATCTTACTTTTGTAATTGTGTCCAAATTTTCCACTTCATCAAATTCCGCAGATATCTAATAACCAAGATGAGATAAACCTATCATGCACTAATCATTTATTCTACCGGAAAAATGTATAAAAATCTATAAATAGAAAGATTGCATGTTAAGGCTATTGATCGTTCATTCATCATAAAATCAATTGGAATAAGATTTACATATTTTTAATTGCTGCTCCTTGAAGAAATACAACATTGTTTATAGCATTTGCTGTAAATCTACAAACAACCTAAGATATGTTAAAAATAGAATAGAACAGAATTTTTATTGGCCAAGTGTGTCTGGACACACAAGGAATTTGTTTTCGATGTACATACAGGCTACAATTGACAAACTATGGTTATAATCATAAAGCTATAATTGACAAACAATGGTTACAATCCTAAAATACTAGTTATTAATAATTGATTGATCTACTTTATTTAGTTTGAAATGTATGCATTAGTCTTTAAATACATTCAATGTAGTACATTCATTAATAAATTAATAAAGTAATGAATTGTAAGAAGTCATTCCACTAAAGTGAAGTTGTAATAACAGATTTAAAAGTAAATGATATTTTGCCATTGTTCTCCTTTAGCTTTATCCAACTGTTATTTCCCAGAATTTTAGAGATATCCAAATTAGGAAGGTTTAGCCCTTAGTTTCTGGAAATATTTAGGTAGCTTATATTTCAGTTCTGCTTAAATTAACTGTCTGAAAGGTTCATTACTCACAGTTCAAACCTTTGAACAAATCTCTATTAACTCAAGTAGTTCATTTTTCTAGGACAGAAGATCACTTTTGCACACAGTTTAGTTTAAACTTAAAACTGATAAGACTGTTTTGATCTGAATGGATTACAAGGGATATCAGAAAATAGTAGTAACTCTTTCAGGTTTCATGTGGGAAACAAAAATAACACCTTCCAGCAATGATTCCTAAATTGTGTTACAACCTTTCTTATTATTTTAGGATAAAGCAAAGCTTGAGGTTACAATCTGGAGTAACAACTTGAAGCAGATAATCTCTCTCACTCAAGCTAAAATGATTTTTATGTATCCAGATTTGATTTAGACTCTGTGTATGAGAGACAGAGAGATGGAAAATCACTCCAGTGTTCCATAGCTTCCCCATGTGGTTTGTGGCAGCAGAATGCATGCATAATCTGAACAACAGTTTCTCTACAACCTCCTTGATGTTGATTTCTGATTTTATAAAATAAAACTAATTAAGAAGAAAGGCCTCAGGTACCAAGTACTTAAGAAATACTGCTTCATAGTTCAGAGGGGGGAATGTTTGATGCTATGATAATTGCTGAATATAAATATCCTGACATAATTGCTGAATACTGGTCAGGGGCCATTAAAACAAAAATGAAGTGCAGAATATGCATGTCTTTAAAAGGCAGTAGTTCAGAAATTCAAATTAGTTAAATCAAAAACATTTTGATTGAATCACCCCAGGCTTGTGGATTGCATGATGAGTCAGAACTTTAGATGACTAACTGGGAAAGTTACCTCAACATTCCATGTAGACACTAATGTTGTTTGGACTATAATCACAAAGTGCAAATTCAATCCAATCTTTAAATATTCATATATGTTACCCTTTTGGGTTTAACAATTCTACAGCGGCAGCTCCAAGCAACATGATCAAGAATGAGAGGTGCTGAGAGTAGCCTTCTGCAATATCTGAAGAGATGCAGTTTGCTTATTTCTGATTTATCTGAAAATAACAAGCTTGTATCATTCTTTATTCTTTATTCTTTGTATAATTTATCAACTACCTAGCAAACTGAGTCTCAAGTCAAATATACATAAAGTTTAAAAAACAGAATTAAAAATAGATGTGTTGATTTATCTATAAAGACAGGTACAATAAGGACAAAGAGAGATGTTAACTTCTCCACTTCCTTCTACTACTTTTTTAAAATATTATTTTTTTCATAGTTTCCCTCCAAAATTGAATGTAGACTGATAAACAAAGCAACAGAACACAGAGTGATACGGCTTCAGGATTGCTATTGTTCTCTACAATCCTTTGAATTTTTTAATTTTTAGAAGTTAATCTCAGTCTTCTCCATTGGAGTCAACTAATAAATTTAAATATACTGATCAAACACATAGATTTGATTTGTACTTCTACCATTAGCTTCCCTTATATTAATATAGGGAAATTTATTTGGCAATATTTGAAACTCTATCGAGGCTTCATGCTGTTGACACCAATGGAATTGATACAGTCTGAAGATGCCTAATGGTGCCACGATCGGACTGAATCAGTTATGCTTCTAGCATGCATAATATAGATGGTAGTATTCACAAGTACAATGCAGAGACATGCTCTGGAAGTTTCCCCATGGAGACATAGGGATGGGCCATCAGAAGTAGCACTTTTAGCACTCATAGGTGCCTGATCATCAAATTCATCCTAATTTGTATGAACATCGCAGTTGAGTCCAGCCTAATAGTGTTATTAAGTCAAGGAACAGACTTGGAATTATTCTTGATTTGCAGCCTTATCAAAGTTAGATAAGTGGTTGCCAGTCAACTATTAATGGGGAGAGATGCAGATCGATGACACATGGCAATAAACCATTTTAAATCTACTCTGATCATCTGTATAGTTATCCCAATATTTTACCCTGTTTCCCCGCCTCTCTCTGAAATATAAGGCATCTCCCGAAAATAAGACCTCCCTGATAATAAGGCCTCGGACTTCCGGTTCTGGGCGGCCTCAATGAAAAAAATAAGACATCCCCTGAGAGTAAGACCTAGCGCATCTTTGGGTGCAAAAATTAATATAAGACAGTGTCTTATTTTCGGGGAAACACGGTAAACCTGGGTGGCAAAAGCTAATTTCACAGGGGTTGGAAAGTGGTCTATATGAAGTTAAAATTCTGCCACCCAGCATTTCTATTATATTTTCCAAGTACAGGCTCCAAGACTAGGTTGTGATCCTTCTTTCAGGTTTAGCTATAAGGCTTTGGCACATAAGTCATTGGCTGTTATGATTGCAACCTTTAAAAAGAAAACGCTCATCTGTGTCTGCTTTCAGGACAGGCTACATATCCCCAGTTCTTTCATAGAGCTCATTATTGTATAACCTCAACAGCTCTGCAGTGTCCAGTTATTTGCAGTTTCTAATACAAACTAAATTAGAGCCTCAAAAGATGAAGAATGTGAAGAGCAGGGGAAGACTTTAATGACAAAGCTAATAAGTACTTTTCTTATATTGGGATGACAGAGTTTGACTCATTTAAAGAGCTGATACTGGCTTTTAGTTGAAAGCAATCCGGTCTAAAGACTCAGAAAGTCGGGCTTGTCAAAACTGACATTAACAAAGCAGCATTTGCCAAAAGAAAAACAACTGGATAAAGAAGAAAGTACATTAGCATACTTTGTTTGGAACTTGTCATTTTGATTTCCACGAGAGCCTCTTTTTGATGTTGAGAGGCTAAGGAAGACAAGTGATCTATCAAAGTCACATTGCACTAAAAGGCAAGCTTCTCTACTCAGCTACCAAGTGACCTGCCACAATTTGGTCATTTCACTTGTAGCTTAATCAGTTCTCAAAGTAACAGAATGATTCTGTCCTTTTTAGATTTCCCAATGTAAATTTAGTTTTTCATATGCAGAACCAATGCGGCACATCAAAAGCAGATAAACTTGAAAATAAATAAATCAAGCAAAATAACAAATAAGTAAGGGGGGCAGAATGCCCTCTTGTTTCTCCCTGCTGGTTCAAATAAATATCTGTTTCTTTGCATCCTTGAAAGTGAAAATTTTTTCATCCATTTCAGGAAAGAAGCTGTTTTAGAGATTCATTCATACTTAAAAAACCAACAACAACAGCAAGAGCTCTTACAAGGTGCACTCATTTCAAGAGAGCCAGTGATCTAGTAGTTTAGGTTAGAAAGTGAGAGACTGTGAGTTCAAGTCCTGCCTTAGGCATGAAAGCCAGATGGGTGTCCTTAGGTCAATCATTCTCTCTTAGCCCAACTTTCTTCACAGGGTTATTTTAGTGGGGAAAATAGGAAGAGAGAGGTGTGCTGGATATTTGCTGCCTTGAGTTATTCATCTATATATATATATATAAATGTGAAATACCACTCACTGATTCATCACCAGATCTCCCAAACTATTAAAGATACAAACCTGAA
>JANHFO010001772.1:35539-45754 GCA_032468095.1 Pareas carinatus
TCAGCTGGCCAGCCATTCAGTAAACCAACCTGTAGGGTTCTTAAAGGGATCACAACCCATATAACCCTAACACTGTTGCAACCATGCTGGTCTGGTCTGGTTTTTACCCGCCTACACAATATCATCTCTAGTTCCTTTGCTTTCAACACAGCACCCATGAGCCCTGTGAAATTCTGTGAAGGTCTCCAGAGATGTTACTTGTTCACATCCAGTGGGTCTCCCAACCCTGAAGATCTTTTTCCTTTGATTTAAAATGTTCCCTATTTTTGAATAAGTAGATTCTTACATTATTTTGGCTGGATGTGTTAACTTCTGGTCTTTTTCATTTTGTTTTCTATTCTTAGCAGACAAAATGGTGTTTCTTTGGCACTAGCAGGAGCTGGAGAGATCCGAATGCTGTAGTATGTAATTACATATTTCAGCTTCATTCTCTAGTTCTGCTCAGGCCAGGAAACAATAATTTTCCTCTGTCCAAGGTAAACATCTTCATAAAGGTTTAGCGAAGGGGGGGAAACTTACCCTCACTCCTGACATAGCACAGCTGTCCTCCCACAAATCCTGGGGAATATTCATTTTTATGCAAATGACCCTAACCTGCTGAGTTAAGCTGATAGATCAATGTTTCTCAATCTCAGCCATTCAACTCCCAGAATTCCTCAGTCAGCATGACAAAAATATGAACTTCATGATCTATCCAAGGCAAGAGATAGGATTCACACGATGCACGGAAGAACCATGATTTGTTTTTTGAGTCCAAAGTCCTGCCAGTTGAGATTATGAAATAGAACTTAGTGGTTTTTTTTAACAAAATACAGTTGAGACTGATGTCCAAACCAGGTTAGGAAACCTCAAAAGCTGGACATTCATGAGAATCCATAGGGCGTCAGGTATTCTTGTCCACCTAACAAGCAACATTATTAATATTGCAGCCCAGCGTTTTTCTATGGAGCTTTTTTCTTAAAAAGAGGACAACTTGTAACCATTTACATTCATAACATCTTGAAACCTATGAATGATCTGAATGCATTTCCCCTTCAAGTTAACAGTTATGTCATATTTAGGTTAACCGAAATGTTTTAACATTCCCTTTAAGCTAAAATTTACATCTGTGAATGTAAATTGCTCGAGAATCTTTGTTCATGCACTGTAACTATCCTGTTTTTGTTCCTTGACACACATATTTCTCTGATGCAGACTGGCTGAGGAATTCTGGGAGTTGAAGTCCACTAGCCTTAAGGGGACCAAGGTTGGGGACCTCTGATCCAGGGTAATAATTATCTCAAAAGTTCTTTTTTCAAAAGGCAATTAGATTGGGTTTTTTCCTTGAGGGAACCCCCCCCCTTCTCTTCTGGCACTTTCAGGAATAAATATCAATATAGGGAATAAACATGATTATGCCATCTCTTTACTACAATTTCCTGGCCTGTCCGGGAAGTATTCGAAAAGCTGTGTTTTTAAAACTACAACATCGTAATAGATTTCCCACACTTTCAAATAATATTAGTGAGAGCTGCTCCACTACCGTTAAAGTTTTTAAGTAGTCTACGTCCTCCCATTGCCAGGTTTGATCTGGAGAATTTGTAATATAAAAACCAATCAAACATCTGCCCGGATCAAAAATGCACGACTAAAAGCAAACAGTGAAACGGCAGTGATGCAGGCCTGTTAATCCCTATATGAGACCGAATGACCCAAGGTTACCCAGTTATATATTGAACTCAATCGTCCTTCATCCAGTTGCAGCACTTTGTCTGGGGAATCTCTTCCCGCTGCCTCCATAAGGAAAATATTTCCCAGCCCCCTTTGGCGTAGAAATCACCTCGGCTTTTCAAAGAAAGAATCCTTTTTTCCATTCAAGCAGCTGGTTTTCATTTGATTTCTGTTCAGTTCTTTCTGTCTTATACATTCCGTATGTGACTTCCATTATCATACCTTCACGAGGAACTTTAAATATTTTAAATCTCTGAAGAGTAGAGAGGGAAAGAAGTTCTGGTAGGAATTGACTTCAATCTCTTTAAAAGGCTACACTGATAGCGTCCTCTCTCCCCCCTTTGTCCTTCCCATGCATTTGGCCATCTGCCAGTTTCAAATGAAGTCAAGTGAGGCAGCTGAATCACTGGTAAAGAAGAATTATTAACCGGTTATAAATGTTACCAGTACTCTATCATTTTGCTGCAGTGCTTGGAAACTTCTTTATCCCTTATCCAGAAGTGAATTCAACCCAAGTAAAGGGCCAAGTACTCCCTCGGGGAAAGAATGTGTTCGCGGAGGGAATCTGACACCGAAATCCTTCTTGGACTTCTGTAATATCTATTCTTGTTTGTAGATCATTTCGTATGAAAAGTCACAGCTCAGTATTAAAGCACTTGCTTTGCACGCCAAAGGCCCCGGGATCATCCCCTGTCCATTTATAAAGATTATACAGCAGGTGATGTGAAGAATTTTTTTCTGCTGAGCTCAAAAATATAAGACACAGTTCTTCATATAAGGCAGCTTCCCATGATTTTAACTTGCACTCTTGTGAATTATGCCCTAGTGCTTGAAGTGAGTGGACCGCTTATGATCTAGTGGAGTCTACTTAATTAGGTCGTTCAATGCAGGAAGAAAAGATGATAATTTCTGCCGTTTATAGATAGGCATGTGGCCAATGAGCTAATGAAAAGTTCAGATAGTCAAAGATTCAGTGATTAGGTTTGCACATCCGACTAACTTATAAATAGACTGGGTTTAAGTTAATAAGCCTCTCAAACTTTGTGCTGCCTTGATCAATGAGTGACACATTTATTGTATGATATTCCCTACAAAGAAACTAATTTCATTTATGTTAAAGGAAGAGGAAGAAATACACGCATGAATGCATGCTGCCTAGGGAATTCTGGGAGTTGAAGTCCACATATCTTAAAACTGCGAGTTTGAAAAACATTGATCTAAACCTGTGGTCTATGAACCCCTGCAGGAGTGGGGGGACCGTGATATCATCACAGGAGGTTGGCAAAGGCTTGAAGAAATGTTATGATTTAAATCTTGAGTTAAGTCTTGGTGGTCCTTGGCCACGGTCCATGGCCACAGGTATTTAAAGGGGGTCTGTGGCGAAGAAAAGGTTGAAAACCACTGATTGAAACCATTCCTAAAATCAAAAACGAAAATATGAATCTTCTCATGCCATGTGCTATTGATTCGCGGGAGAGGGTTTTGGAACACCTTGTTTAGATTTGTTGTACAGATTAGTATTCAGGTGTCTCCTCATTTTCTCCCTGAGAAATATTATTTTTTGAGTTGTCAAATCTTTATCAATCCCCACCCACCTTTACAGTCACACACTGATGGAAGGCACACTCTCTAGCAGAGTATTGTGTGTTCTGTGAGCTGCTTTTATGCCACACATAATGTTCAAAACTAAGCACTTTGGTTGCTATGCCCACTTACCTCTTGTGTATTGTGTGATGAATATATTATGACTCATTCATCCTAGGCCACCTTCAGGGGGCATAATTATGAGAAAACAGGCTCTTCCTTTTTTTAAAAAAAACCCAGCATATCCACAGATGAATGGTAAACTAGAAAATCGCAAGGGCAATTCTGTTGTCAAAGATGAATCAACAAACGACATTCAAAAAAAAACCTAAGGATTGGGAAGGAACAACTTGAATGGGCTAGATTCTTTGCTTGCTTGTCCAGAGAGATTAAATTAACTCAATCAAATTTTCAGCATCCTCTAATGCAATGGTGGCGAAACTATCGTGTGGGTGCCAGAGGCGGCACTCAGAGCCCTCTCTATGGGCACGCACTCCGTAGCCCTAGCACAGATTTCTTTACTAGAAAGCCAGAGGGTCATGGGGCTCCCCTCCCTTTCTCCACATGAACCTGAAGATATTTCTGACATCACTTGCCCAACTGCCCATCAGCTCAATCAGAACATTTCCTCCCTCAAATGTGCCGCGGAGTCTGTGGCAAAGGTGAGAGAGGAGAAGAGGTAAGATGGAGGGGATCATAGCTCACAGTGGACCGCAGGAACCGGTGCAGGCCACTGGAAGGCCCGCAACAAGCTCGTGTAGGCCATGGGCAGGGTGGGGGCATGTGGGGGGTCACCAATGGCCACATGTGTGTGTGTGTTGGCATGTTGGCACTTTACAATAAAAAGTGGCTTTTGGGTTGCAGTTTGGGCACTCGGTCTCTAAAAGGTTCGCCACAACTGCTGTACTATGAGGAAGACGCACAGCTTCTTCTGGGCTGAGTGCAACATTCAAATTTTTACTCAGTGCTTTTTTTGTTAAAAAAAAAAGGTGTCAAAACTCACATCTTGTTAATCTTTTATTTTAAAAAGTTATATATTCAGTTCTTAACATAAATTTAATGTATTGTATTTAAGGCAAAAAAAGGTGCCGGAACTGTGTTCCGGAGCATTCTATAACAAAAAAATAAAATAGCACTGCTTTTAGGGATCAACAGGAGCAAATTCCAAAAATGAATAGGTCAAGACAATCTGCTCCCCATATTTGATTCATTGATTTTAGTTAAATTAATCTTAAAATACGAGTAAATACGTGTTTACTTAATAGAGCTGTAAAAATGATTTGGAAGAAGGCTTTTGGACCTTGGGTGATTCTCTGCTTTTGATTAAAATAGCCAGACATTGTTCAAGCTTTCTCTAGGGTTCCTTAAAATAGTGACTGTCTGGTAAAACTCAGACTACTTTAATGAAGAGTAAAGATGGCTTGTGCTTTGTGCGTGCATGTGTGTGCACACACACACACACCACATGCACACACACACACACACTACACATATATACATACTGTGTATATATTAGAATTAGAATTTATTCGCCAAGTGTGTCTGGACACACAAGGAATTTGTCTCCGGTGTACATGCTCAATACCAGCGATGGCTAACCTTTTAGACACAGAGGCCCCGGATGAGTCACTGCTAATGAGTTATGGCTCATGACATCCTCACCTGGCACCGCTACTCTCTTTCTGAGCATACACATGGCCAATGACATCATCATCTGGTGTTACAACTCCTTTCTGAGCATGGCTGGCTGAGGAATTCTGGGAGTTGAAGTCAAGATTGGGAAACCCTTTTCTATTCCTTTAAAATATTTGACTTGAACCTACTCAGTATCAAAAAAGAAAAAGAAAGAAAGAAAAGAGAGAGAGAAAGGGAAAAAAAGGAAAAGAGAATTCTCTTCTGAAATAACATTTTAATTCATATACTTAATCATTAACTAAAACGTAATTCTAAGTTCCATATTCAATTCTTCATATTCATGTTCTCCTTATTTAACGCATTCAACTTACACCAGTTTTAACCTTTTAATTAGATATTTACCCATTTTGTTATTTAAACATTAATTAAATTTTCCTTTTACCCTGTATTTATTATAGATCATTATTCCATATCAAAAACAAAGACAACAAGAAGAGATTTTAAAATAAAGTTCCATTCTATATATCATTTTAGTTCAAATACCTGATCAATCAATAGAACAAAACTTTAAGTTTCAAATTTAATTCTTCATTTTACGATATTTTTATCTGTCCAAATTTTTTCCATAATTCCCACAACTGTGGCTGTCTTTTGTCTGCATTTCTGAAATTATTCCATTCCTTTCTGCTTGTTTTCTCCAAATTTACTCAGATTCTCTGCTCCTTTTCTTCCAAATGTCCTCAAATTTCTCTCTTGGTATCTTACATTTCTTTAAGGCTATTTTCTGGATTGGTTTTCATATCAATTTCTTTAAGACTGTTTTGTAGATTGGTTTCTGCTGTTTGCTTCTTAGAATTTTCGTAGGGGTATATTTAAAAGTCCTTTGAACCTCACTTTGCCTTTAAGTTTATAGTTTGATATTTCTTTCTTAAGTATAATCATCTTTTCAAAAACTTGTTGCTTTTTTTCTCTCCTACTTCCAGTTTGTTAAAGTAGTTGTTATACATACTGTAACCTTTTGTCTTTGTCTTTTCTTTACTTGTACTTTTTTCCTTTGGCACATTTATACACATTTCCATAAATTCATCTAGAAAAGTTATTATCATTTCATTCCTATGTTTTAATATTTGTAGAATCATTTTTATTTTTATAGCTTTTTCTCTATCTTAACCTAGCAACAAGTTCCAGACTTTCACTTCTTTATACTTTCAGTATTATCCTTTTTCATTAGAATTAACAAAATGCAGCTGCAATGCGAGGTCAAAGTTAGGTTTTACTTTCCACTTTCACTTCTGCCACCGCGTTCTTTTCTTCAAAATAAATCTTACATAGTCTTAGCAAATTTGCTGACTTGTGTTATAGAAGCAGTAACTTTTAAATTTTAGCATGGATAGAAAGTCATTTCATCTCTAGACGTTTTGTTTCAGTTCAATGCTTTTTTTCATAATTAATCCCTTCCATTTTCAGTCGCCATTTTTTCCTTTTCTTTCAGGAATTTTTTTTTAGAATGTTTTTAAATCAGGTAGCATAATCTTTTGATGTAGGATTTTAAACTCACCCAGCTGGTTAAATGTTGATTAAAGTCTTTTTTGCAGCTTGTTTACAAACCGCTTCGATTTTTGCCTCTGGCTCATCTACACTGTGAGCTCGCAACACAGTCAGGCAAACTGAGGAGTTTTTTTTCAATCCCAGTGTGGTCATCACCTCCCCTGGGACTGTGTAACACTCCTCTCTTTGTTGCCTGTCCGGGGAAACTTAAGTTTGGCTCCAGGCATGGAACTGGATCGGTCTACCTGCTGTCAGGCAGTTCAACTCGAGAGTCTCCCGAATCTGCTGCCTCTGTGCTACGCTGTCCACCGGAAGTCATCACTTCAATTGTTCATGTTATTCATTTCTATATCATTCAATTGGCACTGTTGTCACACTATTAATTTTGTGGCCTTTTATTAGTGTAATGTATGAATTTATTTTATATAATTTTTTGCACTTTAAGAAACCTAGACTAATAGACCACAATTAACCCAACACCCTCCTTAGAGCACTATGGTCAAGAGTATTTTTGAATCAGTCTCATGTTTTAACAAGTACATCTTTATTTATTTATTTAAAATATTTTTACAAAATACTTATGAGCAAATCAGAACTATATACAAAAATAGCAATACATAATAAATAAAACCATTTTGCACAACCAAAATGCCATTACATTCCCATTTTAAACAAACATGTTCTTAAACATACAAATTCCCATCCTGGCCTAATTCCTAGAAAAATAAGATATTGGCTATCTTATATGTTTTTTTTTTAATTTTTGTCTTAGAGTTGTTGGGGACATGCAATTGTATGGAGTTAAAGATTCTCCCAGATGTGCTGTAAAACGGATTGACATTTCAGATTGCAGTGTCTAGACCTTGGTCTTGAGTCCAGAAGTATTATTATTATTATTTAGACTTATATACCGCTTAACAGTGCTTTACAGCACTCTCTAAGCGGGTTTACACAGTCAACAATCTGGGTCCCCATTTTACCGACCTCAGAAGGATAGAAGGCTGAGTCAACCTTGAGCCAGTGAGAATCGAACTGCTGAACCTTTGATGGCTAATGGCATGTGGCAGTCAGCAGAAATAGCCTGCAGTGGTGCTTTTAACCACTGCACCATCCTGGCTCTTCTATAGAAGAGAGGGCCAATCTACCGAGGAGAGTGAAGAACTAAAATTAGCCCCTTGCCCCCCTAAACACCAGTTCTGAACCTTAGAAAGCAGCTTCTATTCCCCTATGCTGCCCAGGTCTGCTTAATGTCTTCCAGGCCTGGCCATTCACTTTTTAAAAGTCTTCATTCTTTGAACAGATGATGATGCCTTGAGAATATCATACTGTACACTGAAGCAGGAATTTGCTATGTCTGATAGTTCACCTCTAGCCTTCCTTAAGGCAAATTCCTCACTGGGAGCTATCCACAGTGCTGCAACCACCAGCCTTCTTGCCCTGTGGATGCCAGTTACACACAGAATATAACATGAGGTAGCTGACCATGTATTTGAATATCACATGCATACACACATGTGTGCAAACACACACACACACCAACTCACAGTTTTTCTTCCTGCAAATAGAAATAGTGCAGTTAGGATGTCAGGGTAAAATCTTAGTCCGTGATGCATTACTTTTCTATGTCCAGAATCCTTTTATTACAATATTTACCTACCATGCTTAGAATTCTGAAACACATGTTGAAAAAAAAAGATTGCTCAGTGAATTTGAAATGGACTACAGTTGTTCTTCAAAAACACTTTAAAAATCCATTGTGCCGGATTAGGAATGCTTCCAAGACTAAATCCAAATAACTGTATAACTATTTATCTCAATTTTGGTTCCTTAAAACAAATCTCTTATTGGGTCTGGGTGCAATTTATGGTGAGAGTATTAGCCTATAAAGACCTTTATGGCTTGGCACGTACCTTCAAAACAGTATACCTAGTGCAATTTAACCCATGTATGCCCAGCCAATTTGATCTTGCCATTAAAACCAGCTGGAAGGAGATGCAAAGTATTTTTTAACACCAGCAATTCCAGAGCTCTGAAATGGGCTCCTATTGGAACTTAGGTTAGCTCCTATTGGAGCTGCTTTTTGGAAGTAATTGAAACAGACCTGTTTCAGAGGATGTTTAATTATTTTCAGATTGACAATGAATGCTTTAGAACGTAGGTTTATGCATGCTGATAAAACTTCCATGAGTTCTATAGGATGGTTGGAGGTGGTGAATGTGTAGAAATAAATTAATAACATAAGGAGATGAACAACAAAAACAGATCAGAAACACCCTAAAGGAGGATTAGTCTCATATTCAAACTTGTCCCTGAAATGGATGTAAGTATTAATGTTTGCATAATACAGTCTATTTATACATTTAATGCATTAAAATAATTCTTAGTACTGTGAGAATTAATGCTGTCTATAACTGATAGATATTTGTCAATAATTTTCCCCGATTATTATAAAAATCTCCATTTTTCTACAAGATGAACTCTACTATCTGAAAGATACCAAAGATAACTTATAATTCAGCAACAATTAAACATTCTCTCTTTATCTAAAGTGTACATAATAGGACTTCTTCATACAGTATTTTTCACAGGATCAGGAAGGAATGTGTGGAAAAACAAGATGAACTTGGCCATAGAAAGTAGCACATAGGAACTGTTAAAATTAATGCTGTCTAAAACTGATAGATATTTGCCAATAAATTCCTCAGATTTTATCCTGACCCCACTTATTTCATTATCAAAAATCTGATACTAGGTCTATGTAATTTGTTCTTATACCAAGAGAGGTGGTCTTGTATCCTATGGCAGGAAGAAGAAAAAAGCCATATTGAACTTAAGACTGGTTAGAATTCCACTGAAATGATTGCTAACAGATATTGGAAAGTGTAAGGCAGTGTATGGCAGCATAAATACTATTAAAGATCACACGCAGATGAATTGCTTCTTATTAGTTTACTTTCTCCAGTGCTTCAGGTTTGCATACTATGTGTTGTCTGTAACGTTCAGATGTGACATTCTATTGTGTCAGACATGAAGAGCATGTTTGTATTCCTAGCAAGAGTTGCAAACCAGCCCAAGCACTTCCTATATATATAGAGAGAGAGAGCCAGTAAAACAAGAACAAAGAAGCACACTTAGTTATTTAGCAGTACTGCTTGAATTCTTCATGTTCTGTCCAAATGATTTTACTGTCCCTTCAGCCACTCACTAGTTTCATCCTGTAAACACAAGCTGAGATATTTACCCTGAATTATTTGATGCAAAAATCTTATAAGCACTGAGACCTTCAGGAAATACAGCATGTATTCCAAGTACGGCATAAAAGTTGCTTAGATTTTGCATGCTCTTTTGCTAAAAACTTTGTTCATCTATGCTGCTTTGTGAAGTAAAAACAGCAAGGTGAATGCTGAAAATACAGACACATCAAAGCGTGATCCACACCTTGAATCTGAACTAGAACTCTCTCCTCATGCCATATCCTTACCAAATGCTGTTCATTGTAGACAAAAAATATGTAAAGACTGCAAATAATCTCCATTCTTAAAACTTTTTGAAATTTAGCAAGGGAAATTATATTTGCAAGTGTTGCTCTTTCAATTTCAACCATTAAAAAAATCTTTCTGGCTTTTTTTTTTATTTTTAAAAAAGTTTTATTAAAAAATATAGAAAAAAAAATTTACATAGTATAAAGAAACAAGACACATAAAAGAAGGAGAAATCTTTAAACAGTCTTTAGAAAAA
>JANHFO010001772.1:45854-69327 GCA_032468095.1 Pareas carinatus
TTTTTTATATTATGTTTTTGTGGTTTTTATGAGTTACCCAAAGTTGTGTTTTGACATAGCAGTCATAGAAATCTTTTAAATAAATGAATACAATATACAGAAAATAGAAAGGATATAGTTGCCACTCCTCTATTTGCATAGAAAATAGACATTAAAAATAGCAGGACTAAAGTGAGAAGCATTGTCTGCGCTACTCAGATGAGGTTGGCTCATTGTGTAGTTAAGAATGTCAAGGTTGTTACAGAAAAGACAGGATATAATTTATTTTGCCAGATCACTTTGAAATTACATTTAGCAGAGTTACTACAATGCAAATGCAAATTGGGGTACATCTGAAAAAAGTGTCTGTTTTTAAAAATGATAAAAGTCCTCTTTGTCTTCCAATATTGTATGTTCTGGTCCATGAAAAGCACACTGGGAAAACATGAGGGGGCGAGGAAGATCAACAAGGAAATTTAGGAAACATGAGTTACTGCGACAGTTACTCAATACGACAATATCCACCTTCAACAACATGATGTCAATAGAGAAAGAACAAGATAAATATATGTGAGATGTACGGCATAATATTTCTGATGATGTTATGCCATAGCCAAAGTCTGTCCTCACGGTCGTGTTGTCCTATTATCTGAAGTAATCACCAATTTCTGCTGGGAAAGATCAGGATAGGCAATTTGCAATATTTCTTCTTTAATAAATATTTCTTCTTTAATTTTAAGACAAAAACAAAAGCAATCTGTCCATGGTCCTATTTCTCTGTTTAGGTAAGGAAATATGAAAGGTAGACCTAGTGGGTTCTGAGTTGTCTATAATTCTACAATGCAAATTTCTATTATACAATGCAAGGCCATATAAATTATACTAGATTTCTATCATTCTATAAATCTCACTATGGATATTATAGATAGAGTAAAACTTTTAAAAAATATATTGAATCAGTGTGTAAGGAAGTGATTAGCATAGGGCATTAAAGTGTGTACACATTGGCCCTAATCCAGAGATATTCCATTTAATTAATATGCTTCACTAATATAATGCTGCATGCAATAGTTTCCCCTTTCTACAGGGATTGAGACTGCAATGTTTCATACCACTTGATGGAAAAGATTCACAGAGAAAAAAAAGGTTTATTGAATCTCTTTAAAAGAACTAAACCTCTAGAGAGGAAGCCAAAACTGTATATCAATTGACAATTTGCAGAAAATGGAAAAATTTCAAACAAATGCATCTAAGAAGCTCACTTACTTCAAAGAATAATTTTAAAAAATAGAAAAAATAATTGCTACAAAATTGTACACCGCACGAGCCAAAAAGAGAGCGGTGAAAATAATTATGGACCCCTGACACCCTGGACATAATCTGTTTCAACTTCTTCCCTCTGGACACCCCTACAGGGCATTGCAAACCAAAACAACTAGGCATAAGGACAGTTTCTTCCCTCATGTCATCAATCTACTAAACAGCCAATTTACAGGACAGTGTTAATGCAGAGGGTGTTTTTGCGAAGGATAAAATGGGTTTTTGTGAAATGATGTTCACACTTTATAACAAGATGACATAATGAATGCATACTATGGATGACTATAAATGCATCTTCTGATTATATACACAATTCATGATTAAAATTGTGGTTTGCTGATTGCAACTTATACTTATTTTATGACTATGAATGTATCTTCTTCTTATATACACAATTGATCATGCCTATATATATGCAATGACTATGCCTATAGATACAAATGACCATGATTACGCATATATATATATATATATATAAATGATCATGATTATGCTTATATACTCAAATGTCTATGAAATGTATCTTTGATTGTACTTTTGTTGTAAACACAGTTGTATGTAGGTATTGAGCATGTTTTTTATATATATGTAGGTCTAGGTGCGTTCGAGTCTTTTCCACACTAGCAAGAAGCCAAAAGCACCAGCCTGAAGATGGCGAGTGAGACCTTGCCAAAATATCGCCAAGATATTCTCAATCTTACATGGGAAGAGACCCAAACACACCTAGACCTACATACCTGTACTCGCAAAAATCTGCAAAAACAATTTATTTGCTTCTGCTGTCCACCACAAATTCATTTAGACCCTGTTAAGGTTATATGGGTTATTGTCCCTTTAAGCACCTAATTGGTTGGTTTACAAAATGGCTGACTAGCTGAGTCATGCTGAGTCATGCTAATTGATTAGAACCATGATACTGATTATAAAAGCATGAGACTTGAGAGTACTCCTCTCCTTCGATATTCTATGACTCTGCTTTCCTTCTGTATTTGATCCTGTGTGGTGCTGCTGAAGGTTGCTGACCAACTTTGTTGGTGAAATTGCTGGTGAAGACTACTTGCTAACTTGGTTAGTAAAAGGACTGCTTGACTGTGTATGATAACTGGACTGTTGACTTAGAAAACTGGGCTGTGTTTAACTTTCTGTTTTTAAAGACTTTTGTACCTACTGTACTCTGTGCCTGTGTGCTACTTCCTAGCCCACAGCATTTTTCGCTACACGCACTATCCTTGTAATCAAGGGAACTGCTTGTTCCTAACATTAGTTCTAAGCTTAGGGAGCTAACAGTTGTTATCCATACTGTAATCTTTTGTCTTTGTCTTTTCTTTACTTTTACTTTTTTTCTTTGGCACTTTTATACACATTTCCCTAAATTCATCTAGAAATCTCATTATCATTTCAATCCTACGTTTTAATATTTGTAGAATCATTTTTATTTTTTTTATAGCTTTTCCTCTATCATTATTTAGCAACAGGTCCCAGACTTTCACTTCTTTATAGGTCTCGGTATTATCCTTTCTCATTAGAATCAACAAAATGCAGCTGCAATGCGAGGTCAAAGTTAGATTTCACTTTTCCACTTTCACTTCTCCCACCACATTCTTTTTTTTCTTTTTAAAATAAATCCCACACAGTCTTAGCAAATTTGCTGTCCTGTATTATAAAGGCAGTAACTTTTACATTTTAGCATGGATGGAAAGTCATTTCATCTCTAGATGTTTTATTTCAGTTCAAAGCTTTTTTAAAAATAATTAATCCCTTCCATTTTCAGTCGCCATTTTTTCCCTTCTCTTTCGGGTGTTAATTTTTTTTAGAATTTTTTTTAATCAGGTAGCATAATTTTTTGGTGTAGGAATTTAAACTCACCCAGATGATTAGATGTTGATTAAAGGCCTTTTTGCAGCTTGTTTCCAGGCCACTTCAATTTTTACTTCTGGCTCATCTGTGGCTTAATGCTGTGAGTCTGCAGCATAGCCAGGCAGACCTTTTGAGGAGTTTTTTTCCCAATCCCAGGGTGATCACCATCTCCCCTGGGGATGCAGAACACTCCTCCCTTTGTTGCCTCTCCAGGGCAGATAAGGCTCCAGGCATGGAACCGGACCGGTCTACCTGCTGTCAGGCAGTTCGACTCGGGAGCCTCCTGAATCTGCTGCCTCGGTGCCGCGCTGTCTTCAGGGGCTTGCCTTCAGCTCATTGTGGGTGCTCCATCACTGGAGATTTCAAAGAGATTGGACATGAGTGGTATGCTTGAGCAGGGGGTTGCACTAGAAGACCTCCAAGGCCCTTTCCAATTATGTTATTTTTATTCCTAAAATACTTAAGGTAGCAAACAGCTTTGAAAAATACAGCAATGTCTAAAAAAGTTAAAACAGGATCATATAAGCCATATTAAAATATATAAATTCTAAAATCAAATCAAGGCTTAAAAAGTAGATATGTGAATCAAGTGATCTTCTAATGATGGTGAAAATGGGATAAATGCAACTCCCCTGGAAGTAAATAGGAAAGGGCCTTTTTCGTTATCACCTCCATTCTCATGGAACATAAATGTCTTTCACTGTATAATTATCTCTCCAACAGTCTTCAGCTACTCTGGTTTCTCACACATTATCAAAATCCCCAAAGATATTATAGATGAACTTCTCTCCCTTAGGATCTTTTTTAAGATTAGGAAAGCTATAGCATGAGGGCAATTTAATAATGAAATTATAGAAGCCTAGGCAGGTGGCGGGGGTCTCTTTCTCGGACATGGGTGGGGTGTTCAACAGAAGCTGGATGGCCATTTGCCAGGAATGGATTCCTGCACCAGGCGAGGGGTTGGTCTGAGATCCCTATCAACTCTTTCTTTCTTACATTTTATAATAAAGGCAACAATAATGGCATTCTCTGCTAGAATAAGTACACTCAAACACTGAGAAGCAATCTGAGCATTAGTCAGCCTACTTTGAAGAGGGACAAGTGTTTCCCGGAAATGTGCTTCATTTAATTGAGATCTTCAAAGCTGATCCTCGTTCTAAATGTGAACTATTATAAGAAGATTTTGCTAATTGATCCAAAAGGTCTATTTAACCTAGCTTTCAGTTCCTGGAACAGCCAACAACATAAGGGTTGAAGACAATAATGTTTGTTCCGCTCATCACCGAAATTGTCAGTTATGACAACACCCACCTGGTTTCAAGGCTATGAAGCACAGGACAAAAAGGCCTTTGAATCATGGGAAATTCAGAGAGCAGCAGCAGTAGTTTTAAATTCCCGTGAATGAAGGTGGAACTGCATCTTTACATTGGAGAGGGAATCAGATGTTTGGGAATTGAAAATTTGCAACCAGGTTCTAATTTGGGGGCCCTGATAGCAGAAGGTATTCAAGAAACACCATCTTGAAGGAGACACATTGATTTATATGACTGTGATGGAACTGATCTTCTTTCCATACCGATTGATATTGTATGTGTTGGAATACTAATACAAGGAATGTATTTTTGCGCAACAGCTACAGTAGTATTCAGCCAGTAGATGACAGCGTTTACAAGTTTCGAATTTATGCTATACACTCTTATGTTTTTTTGTTCTAAGTGGACTTTCCTGTTTCCTGTTACAGTTAAATAGTTAAACAGAAAAGTCCACATGGCAGCTGTACACTGCTTGATCTGTGGTGCAGAATTTCTAACAATATGTAGAATTATGTCATGATTCAAATGTTCTAAATTGATGCTGTGTATGTCATTTGTGTAACGATGTCAATGAGGTGAATACTATCCTATTTAGCAAGACATTTTTTAATATCAGATATTCCTTAATTCCAATTAACCTATTTAAAATGGTGCCATTTTTATTAATTTTCAGCGTAATGTGGCTAATCCCCCTTTGAAGCAGCATGATCTGTATGATCAAGAACTTGAAAGAGGCTTTGTGATAAGGAAGAGAGTTTTAAGTGTGGTCTCCAGATGTGTTGGGCTGAAACTCTAGTAATTCATCCAGGATGACTATGGGAGAACTACAGATTAAAGAATGTTGTATAGAGAGCAAGGAAGATAACCTTGATGGAAATATACAGGAACAAAAAGAACTGAAATATTTGTTGAGTCCAAAACAATGAGATGACATTCAGAAGTTGCTCAGGGAGATGTCTCCCTAATTCACTGAAGCATAAGGAGGAAGCAGCATAGCATAATAAGGCTTGCAAGATTGTGTTATCATAGCCAATCTTAATAAAATAGTTTTAGCCTTCATACAAAATTGATTTTCTGCTCTTATCCAACTATTCGGGTTGAGAAGTCAATATGCTTTGTTGATAATTATTGAAATAACTGCCACACCCAGACCCACACATTTGCTTATTTGAGGTGTACAAAATATTCTCCATTCTGCATTCTGAACTTTATCACAATCAGGATAATAGATAACAAATTGATAGAATATTTGTAGCTCAGGGTTGAACTGTCAGGTCCTTGGTGCTCCCCAAGCTTGTTTTCTTGCAGACATTTCATTATCGAACTAGGTAATATCATCAGTGCTAGTAGAAAGTGGGTTTGTTCTCATTTTATATACTAGCGGCTTGCCCCATCAAGTGCTGGTGGGAGTGGTCTTGGTGACTCCTTGATTGGGTTGTTTGCTTCATGATTGTTGGTCGAATGTTAATCTTATTATTAAGCTCTGGTCATCTGGATGTTGATTCCTGGTTAGAAGGTATTTTAGTTTTGCTGTTTTCTTTTGGCTTTTTGACTGCCTCTTTTAAATATAAATGTTGTTTATCTCTATGGGTCTGTTGACAGTCGATTTGTCTGAATGCCAGGCTTCCAGGAATTCTCTAGCATTTTTGGACTTGGCATGGTTTGGGATGGTCCCAGTGTCCCAGTTGAAACTATGGTTAAATCTGTCCATGTGTCCCAGTTGAAACTATGGTTAAATCTGTCCATGTGTTGTGAAATGAGGAGTTTTCATCATGTCTTCTAATTACTAGTTGGTGGTCATGGATGTGCTCTGCTAGCCTTTTGCCTGTTTGTCCTACATAGTGGTTGTGGTAGTCCTTACATTATATGTTGTAGATGAGTTCCGTGTTTTCTTCTGGGGCTGATGGGTCTTTTGATTTACTTAGAATGTTTTGGAGGACTTTAGCTGGTTTGTGTGCTACAGTGATGCCATGTGGTTGTAGTAGTGTGTTGGTGGTTTCTGAGCAGTTTTTGATGTAGTGTTAGCTTTTTCACAGCTTGTGTTGATTGTGCTGTATTGATTGAGTGGTACTTTTGGTAAAGTATTTGTTTCATTGGAAGATGTTGTATAGATCAGAGGTTTTCAAACCACAGACCACAAAACATGTTGTTACTACATGGCGGATCCCATTCCCACAAATTTAACTAATTACTAATTGACAATTCATGTGTATTACTTTTCCTCATTTTTTCTTGACCTGTTTGTGAACCCCCTGGCATCCTGTCACAGACCCCAGGTTGAAAACCTCTGATTTAGGGGATTTGAAAAAAGCTCTCTGAGGAAAGCATCTTCAAGCTATTTCTGCATTGTTGCCCTGAAAATTACAGGAACCCATCAACAGAAGCTAAACTTGATGTGGAAGAGGCTCATTCAAGAGTGAGCCAGTAGGACCAATGAGTTACAGTGTTTGTGCATTAATTGTTAAAAAGGGTGTGAAGGTCTCAAAAGGCCAATCTCATGCTAATATTTGAGCTTCCTACTACAAAGGGATGGACGTGGCCAAGGACGAACCAGGGAAAAACAGAAGGCAGCGTACTTAAGGTGGGAGACTACACAGGCAAAAGCGCATCACGCTGCAGTTCTAACGAAGAGTGGGTGAGCCTTTTGAGAGAGGGAGGCATTTTTCCATAGCGCCAGTTATGGGTATGCCCAAAGGGGAGCGGGGTAACATTCTACTTTCTCAAGCCACCAGAACTTGAGAAGCACCAGAAAGGAATCTCACATCTCGCATGCCGTCCTCCCAATTGATGTTTAAAGTCTTTTAAGTCATCTATGAGGATTCTTCGCCATGTATTTCAAGGCCATACTGTTGGCTGTTTGGCATCATAACCTGATGATGACAAACATAACATGATGAATACACTTTTATGATTATGAATGCACCTAATACGCACACATGATGAATGTACTTTTATAATAAGTGTATTTTAGGGTTGTAACCACAGTTTGTCAATTGTAGCCTGTATGTATGTATTTGGGCATGTATACCAGAGACAAATTCCTTGTGTGTCTGGACACACTTGGCCAATAAATAAATTATATTTGATTCTATCAGGGGGGATCCATCAGACAGAAAGAACCTACGCCTAGGGGAGTGCCACCCAACCCGTATGCTTTCTTTGGCTTGCCGCTAGGCTTTCCCTTACTACAGCTATGCTCCCCCTCGCACAGATCCAAATGAACAAGAGTCCCGCCCATGCATGCTGAAGCACAGGGCAGGTCTGCCATTAATCAACAGAGCTCTGCATTTCCAATAGGCCGGGCAACCGGCAGCTGCAGTTTCCTTACCAGTGGTCCCGGCAGAGGCTCCCCGTCTACAGACTCCCTGACAACTTGTAGCAGACCCCAAGGAGTCTGCGGATCAGTTTGAAAACCTCAGGTATAGATGACTTGTTTTCTTTTTCTGATGTTCAGCATTGCTGCACTGCATTAGTGCTCATCTCAATAGTGTTCTTCACAGACAGTAAATTGTTCTTCAACCAGCTCTTCTATGACATCATTCCAGATTGCTGTGTTCCTGCTCACAATGACTCCTACTAAGAGTGAAAACATTGTGAGTCTTTTAATTTAGTTGGAAATGTCTGGTTGCAGCCTATTTGAATTGTTTGTTTCCTAATTGTTAGTGCAACAGTGACAGCGAAGGAAACTCTATAGTAGCTCATTTAAGCTTTGATGACTAATAGGTTTGTAAATTTATTTTAAGTGTTCATCGCAGTAATTCTCTTTCTTCCTTATTTCATGTTATAGTTGTTTGGGGTATTAGTTTTTTTGTATTTTTATGGTTCTTGTATGTCATTTCAGAATGGGTGGACAGAAACAGCCTAGGACATTCATAATAAAGAAATAATATAGATATAAGCCAAAAACCACCCTGCCAAAAATAATTTCTAAGCCAGTCTAAATGCATAACGTGTGCGCACATGTTTACACATACACAATAGAGAAAGGCTGATGTTAGACTTAATACAGACTCCAACAGCCGTGCTGGTGTCGTCTCACCCATGCAAAATATTTTAGATGTTGGATGTAGGAAATTTAACTGGTTGAGTTCTGAAAGGCCCATCAGAATCAATGCTAATCGGTCAAAGTGTGAGAAATGTAGAAATTTAAAGTGACCTCTGAGATTCTTCTCTGCTTGTAATTTATGCTGGAGTTTAAGATTTTGCTGTATAAGAAAGGTAAGTATAATGCTATGCTTCTTATGCTAAGGATGAGCATTGTTTTGGTAGCTGGAGGCACACGAGCTGTGTAGAACTGAAGGTGTAAGGGATGGTGCCTGTAGTGTGATGGACTACACAGTGAAGCAGTAATTTTCCAGGAAGGGTCACAATTTCAAGGAAGAGGATGAGGCAAGAGTCAACACAGCTTGGAGCTGGATCAGAGCTGGAGAAAGAGAATTAGGATAGCCAATCCCTAGAATGTCTCCGGTTAAATCAGTTAAGGTAATCGTAATATTGGTTTAGTCTGGCAAGTTTCTGTCTATTGGGTGTGAGCAAATACAGAACTGAGCTTTGACTGTATTGTTTATTGTTCTTGAGCTGGCCCTGACAGGAGGCTGCACTAGTGTGATGACAAACAAATGGGCAAGTGTCAACCTTGCAAGGTACTTCAGACAAGAACCACACCTAGAAGTACACATTCTAACTTCATTGTAAGAATACATTAACAAAATCTTGCAGGTGATGAAAGTACATCTCTTCCCCCTCACTTTACAATTAAAAAAAACAATAAGGTTCCTTCTGATACGTTTGCCATGCCCCCATTCATTCTGCAGCCTGAACTGCCATTTGTCTGATCATGCTGGCTGGGGAATTCTGGGAGTTGAAGTCCACAAGTCTTAAAGGGACCAAGGTTGGAGACCTTTGGTGTAGTGTGCAGCTCTTCCTTCTGTCTCCCAAGGTCATTCGCACATACCATTACAGCAGGCCATATCACTCTGCCTGGGCGGACTACAATTTTCCATTTCCTCCAGGTTGGGATATGGTTCTTTTAATGTTCATTCTATAAGTTTGGGTTGTGTCCTGCCTTAACCTGGAGGGAAATTTTGGCTTCTATTCAGTTACTGGAGAGGCTTCGGAAGGTGCAAATCTGGAGAGATCACGAACTACATCTAGCCTTGGGGCTACAGGTTCCCCACCCTTGCTTAAAATGGAACATTATATGTTCTCAAAGATTGTAGCAAGGCAGCCGCCTGGTGTTCTCCAATTTATAGTGACTCATAGGAATTATTTTTGCCCTTCTTACAATTGCTTCTCTAACCTCCTGTACTCAAAGCACAGTATGGTATTTGAATTAATTTAGGATTATAAACAAATCACGGTAGTTTATATCCTGAGGAGGAGGTATATATATATTCTGGATTTAGAAAGCTTTGAGTAGATGCTTTTGTTAATGCATAAATGTGGATGGCAATGAAGAGAAAGAGATCAAATGCAAGTAAACTACCCCTTTTAAAGAAATGCTTCAAGTTCAGGTTGTATTTTGTCCTAATTGTAGAAAAATCACCACTTCTATCTGGAGCCTTCAATGTATCCAAAAATAAAAATCATACTAATTCTTGGGTTTTTAAAAAAAAAATGTTTACTTTATTGAATAACCTTTAACAATGTCATAATACCTATGCTAACATAATGTACCAGCAAACAAATAAAAGAAGAGAACATGGGAGGAGATGATAATAGGTATGTCCAATTAAGGAAAATAATTTTGAGGAAAAAATTATAAACGGCTGAAAATAATTGAGTAAGTTTTTCGATAGGATTATATATAATACTGCATCATCCATCTTCTCTTTCTTCTCCATATTTTTACTTTCTTGAATATATCCAGTTTTTTCCTCTCCTTTGTTTGAGAGCTATTATTGAATTTTCAGAAAGGGGATTTGTAAGATGTTATTAGTCCTTGTTACAAACGGAGGGAAGTGCTATTAAACTTACCTGCGGTAAGATGGGCAGTCAATAAATTTTATAAATAAATAAAAGGCTGATTTGGAGGTAATGTGAAATGCCCAATAAACATAACTGGTTTTCCATCTTGACCCTGCATATTTGGGAAATGCTAAGCTCCTTTTCAAGGAACTCAAAGTTCCTTATATACTGATATGTAAAAACCAATGTATCTTCCTCTAGAATTAATCTGTCAATGATGTTTATGCCAAAAAATTTGTAGCATTTCACAGCCTCATGGTTTTTGACAAGTTGAAGTATTTCATATCAGGCATGAAATTTTGCATCTTAATTCCTGCTATAGATTCAAGTACTCAGGTCCACAACAGGCAGTTGGCTTCCATCGAAAACAATTTCCATAATGGTAAATTTATTTATTTATTTGTTTATTTATTTATTTATTTATATTTATACTTCTATACCACCCTTCTCCCCAAAGGGACCCAGGGCAGTGTACAGCCATTTAAAATACATTTCAACATACAAACAACACTTTAAAAAATAATTTAAACATAATTTTATACAGTGGCTGAATTTAAACGAATGTAAAATATTCCAATTTTTTTCTTCTCTTTTCTTTTCGTCCTGGCACATTTTCCTAAACCGCAGCTGTAACTTCAAGCATTCTGTACCAAAACTCTTCCTTCTCCAACCTCGTGTACTTTTTGATGTGGTCTGATCCCATCTAGAAGGCACCTGTAATGTATTGGGTTAAATGGTGTGAAACCGCTAATACATGCCAGTTTGCAGAAGTACCCAATGCACATTGACAGTTGAAGAATGTTGCAGGTTCGCCTGGGGGTTAGAGACGCAGGAAACAAGCGCGGGAAACCCTAGCGCTATCATTGGTTGCAGCCAGCCGGCTGTCAAATATAAAAGGGCATCGTGCGGCGTTCCTAGCCGCTTCTGTTGTGATTGCTGTCAGTTTCTAGTTCTGTAAATAGCAATAGCAATAGCAGTTAGACTTATATACCACTTCACAGTGCTTTATAGCCCTCTCTAAGCGGTTTACAGAAATCAGCATATTGCCCCCAACAATCTGGGTCCTCATTTGACCAATCTTGGAAGGATAGAAGGCTGAGTCAACCTTGAGCCAGTGGGACTCGAACTGCTGAACTTACTGGCAGTTGACTGTTAACAGAACTAGAATGCAGTACTGCACTCTAACCACTGCGCCACTACAGCTCAAATAAACCGTTGTTCATTTTAAAAGACAAACCTCTTTACTGCCTTCAACAAAACTATCAATACATAATAGCACCAGTTCGGGGTACATCATAGCCAAGTTATCAAATCCATTTCCAGTATAAAATTGTTGACATTTAGCCAGCCATTAGGAAGATCTTGGAGTTATCTTCCAATACTGGTTCAAACTGAAACCAGCGTGCTACATGGCTATTTCCTTATTTATCAGAGATCATCAGTGGGGCTTACAAGTATGGGATAGGGAGCCTAGCTATTTAGAGCAGTGGCCTCCAACCTTTTGGACACCATGGACCAGTTCCATGGAAAAAGGTTTTTCCATGGCCTGAAGGAAGTGTGGTTTTGTGTGCTGCCTGTATCCTGCAAATGGGGCTTGGCTTGTTTGCACGGACCGGTTGCTGCCATGCTGTGGACCGGTGCCAGTCCAAGGATCAGGGGTTTGGTATCCCTGATTTAGAGACCTCTGGGAAAGTCGTAAGTTAAGCAGTGGCATCACACTCAAAGAACCACTTGACGTTCTCTTGACGACAGCGTTGTTTCGATGACATCAAACGGAATAATAACATTATACGTTGGATTTCTTTCAAGGGTTTCTTGAAACAAATGCACACATTTATTTTAAATACGCAGCGGAAAATGTGGGTAGCCAGATGAGCGGCAGATGTTCACCCAACGGCCACTGCTGACTGCAGCTCCCCAGGAGCATCCCTGCGTCACTGTGTGTTTAGAGGAGAGCCTCCCCTCCTTGTCGATTCAATCTGTTTTCACCACAGCAAGGGCTGCCGAACCTCTGGTGCCACATCAAGTGTGAAGTGACTCATCCTAAAGGAGAAAAACAAAGCCAAACAACAATCCCATGTCATTAAAGAGATAGTGTTGTGGGAGTTTTATTTTGAATGAATCCTGGTGGCTGGAACTGCCTGGTGTCCCTTTGTAATTTTCAAGCTGCCCGGAAATCTCATTAACAGCAGACTTGCTGATGTAATGCAACTGTTGCTCTGTTTGGATGGTGCTACCAATGTCATCTACTGAGTAACTGCTCATGTGCTCAACTGATCCAGGCAGATTTTATCTCAAAATTGCTGAAATCATTCATTGCACAAATAAGAAGCAAGGGCCTCCAGAGTCGGTGTTACAAAAATCCAAATGAGTACGAGCTGGCACTAAGGAGATTCAGAAAACCACATTTTGCTGTCAGTTAGCAATCATCCACTTGTTTGCAGTTCAGATCCGGTAGCTCTTATTGATGGGCTTTTGTAAATTTCCCCTCTGATTCCTGCTGAATAAATGAGAGGAAAAATTGTGTGTGCTCCAACTCTGGAGATTTTTAAGAAGACTTTGGAGTATCCCATGTGTGAAATGGTATAGGATTTTTTGTTTCAGCACGGGTTTGGACTAGAAAAACTTCAAGGTCCCCTACAACTGTATTAATTTATTATTCTATTAAGTTACTTTTTCATCACTGCAAACAGTCATTATTTATTTATTTATTTATTTATTAATCATATTTATATGCCACCCCTCTCCAAGGACTCGGGGCGGATACAGATCCTTCAACTGGCTTCATTGCTGTCAGAAACTACATACAATACATATACATTATCTTTAAATGGGCATGCAGGAAATAATAGATACAAATAGGGTTATACAACTTTAACAGCAGGTGGGGGATAGATATGTATATGTGTATACTTCAAGTATGCAAAACAATAGTTGATCCGTGTAGTCTTCTCACATGGCAGCTTTCCATGCTTATCATTTTTGACAACTGGCTTCGGTGCCAACTCATAGGTGAGTGACTGCTGTGTATCAAACACGAGCTCATTAGCATTAGCATGAGATCTTCCCAGACATATTGGGCAGCAAGGAATCTCCAGGTTTTTTCTTTTATTTGGGTGAGGATGTCATTGTCCTCCCAATTGATGTTTAAAGTCTTTAAGTCATCTGTGAACATTCTTCGCCATGTATTTCAAGGCCATACTGTTGGTTGTTTGGCATCGTAACGTGATGATGACAAACATAACATGATGAATATACTTTTATGATTATGAATGCACCTAATACGCACACATGGTGAATGTACTTTATGATAGGGAGTGTATTTTAGGATTGTAACCACACAAGTTTGTCAATTGTAGCCTGTATGTATGTATTGAGCATGTACACCTCAGACAAATTCCTTGTATATCTGGACTTACTTGGCCAATAAATAAATTCTATTCTATTCTATCAGGGTGGGATCCATCTCATTGCAATTGTGGGAATTGGATTATTCTCCATATGGAGTATGTGACCTGCAAGTTGTAGTGTTCTATGATGTAGTATAATTTGCAGGAGAAACCCTTTGGGAGCACTTCTTCATAATTAACATGGTCAAAATAGGGAATATTTAGAATTCAACGAAGCAATAGCAATAGCACTTAGACTTCTATACTGTTTCATGGTACTTTGCAGTCCTCTCTAAGCAGTTTACAGAGTCAGCATATTGCCCCCAACAATCTGGGTCCTCATTTACTGACTTCAGAGAGATGGAAAGCTGAGTCAACCTTGAGGTGGTAGGAATAAAACTGCTGGCAATCAGCAGAATTAGCCTGCAATATTAGATTCTAACCACTGCGCCACCACGGCTCTTTTACCTCCACAAAGGCATCTTTGTTGGAAGATGTTGAGTCTCTTGTTAATACTGTACATGTGAGCGATATATGTACTGAAATAAACATTCACATTTTTTCATGCATAAAGGGCATGAAATTCCCTTTGTGTGAAACGTATGGTTTCCCTCCATACCTTGTTTTGTTAATGGTCTATTCTACGATCAGGGTGCTTATTTCAGGCCATGTGAGAACTGCTTTTCCCAGAGAAACAGATGGTAGGGCCTCGCAGTGCTTCCAATTGGATTGGTGCCCACACTTTCCTGCTGCTCTTTAAAGCAGCTGGGTCTTTTCTTGACATCCGTCTGAGTATCTTTTTGGAGACAGAACCCAAACACTGCACAGCTCGTGAAGTGATTGGGTCCAAGAATGAGGCACAGGCAGAATGTGACTTCAGCTCTTTATTTAAGGTAGGTTCGTGTACAGAATGGGAATGCCCTTGGCTGACTTGTTCCTTTATATCTTTTGAAAGGGACAAGCCAGCCAATCAGCTCATTGAGGTTTTCCCATTTTACAGCAGGGCAGGGAAACGTGGACTGGAGTGGAAACCTCCGTTTCACTCCATAATACCCTTCCCTCCCTGATTGGCTTCCACATAAGTGACGAAATCCTTGAGGTAGGTGAGGTATTTCTGGCTCTGACTGAACCTGCACGGTTCAGTCGGAGCCCGGGCATCGGCACGGTGCGGAAGCCTGGGAGTTTGCTCCTCTAGGAGCTGCTCCTGTGGCTGTGGGTGGCGGCCCCTGGAAAGTTCCAAGTGTGGCTGTCAACCCGGGACGTCGCACATCATCGCAGAAGCTTCAGGGGCCCTCTTCTTCCTCCGATAAGTCCCCTATTCCCTCTGGGCTTGAGTTAACTATGGGTAGGAGGGGGGTAGGATTAGTTTTGCTTTCATCCGGTTCCCGTCCCATGTGAGCACATAGCTGGTCTATGTGCCTGCGCCACAGCTTCCCTTCTGCGGTTACGACTGTGTATGATTTAGGCCCTTTGGTTGCTTCTATCATTCCCTTGATTCATTTTTTCCCTTCTGCAAGATTCCTAACATACACCCTTTTCCCCGGTTTAAAGGTGCGGCGTATGCCGCTGTTGTTTGCATATTGCGTATTACCCCCCATACACAACAGAATCCACTATAGCTTTTCTGAAACATGATGTTTCCATCTTTGTATGAAGATCTCTAGTAAAAGAGAACACACCATTTGATGTGGTTGGTATCCATTTTTCTTCCTGACTTATCTATCTAGCTTGTACCCCCTTCCTTGCATTTTAAACTTGTAAATTTTTGTCCTTCCTCCTGAACCAATGGAGAACAAGTCTACTTTGGTATCAATAGCTTAAGATCATCACAATGGTGCTTTTTTTTCAAAAGATAACTGGATTTTTTGGGTTTTTTTCTTTGAAAACACTTTACTTGTCGTTCAAGAAACTTCTTCAGTTCTGACTTTCTGGTAGTTTTATAGGTATAGTTTTTATAACTGGTGGGTTTATATTCTTTGCGGTCAGTTAGTCATTAATACTTTGAGAGACGTTGAGGCTACTTGGGGTTTACCTGTACCCTCAGAGTCACCTAAATCAAAGTCCAAACAAATGTGGAACCTTCTAGTGTATATATGTCAAACAGAAGACCCGCGGACTACATCCAGCCCACGGCCTATGTCAGTCCGGCCTGTGGTGAGCTCAGGTAGGCCGCAGGTGGACCATAGGGACTGAGGGAGGCCTCTGGAAGGCCCACGGCATCCATGGAGCCACGGCAGCTGGAGGGGGTGTCTGTGGGGGGCACCAATGACCAAGGGTGTGTGTGGGAAGGGCACAGGGGAAAGATGGGAGGGCGGTCCACAGCACCTGCAGCGGCAGTTGAAGTGGCCCATGATGAAATTGAGTTTGAAGCCCCTGTTCTAGGGTATGCCGAAAGGACTATGTTATGAATATGAGATAGGTGATGTCCTATCTTTCCCCCTCTGTTGAGAAAAAAAAACAAGAAAGTCCAGTTGCCTTTTGAAAAAAAGCACCATGGAACAACCATGGCCTGGATGATTGAGAATCTCCATAGACAACAGCTTAAGATATCTAAATCCTTCTAGCTTATCTCCCCTCAGTCATATCTTCTGTAGGCTAAACATATCTAGATTCTTTCACTGTTCTTCTTAGGACTTGGTTTCCAGATCCTTCACCTTCGTGGTGTCCCTTCTCTGAACTTGGCACTGTCTTTTTTGGAGCTGTGCCCAGAAAAGGACACAAGTCATGCTGAAGTCTTGGTACTTTGTGTTGCCGCCTGTCTTACAGTAATGAAGTAAAATGATACACGAAGTCGGATGGTACAGGAAGCCTAGCAAGCATTAAGGAAGATGTCTGCCAACATGACACTTCCCATGAATTAATATATCCGAAGGATGTTAAGCACAGGAAACTCGTATATAAATACTAGAAGCAGAAAAAGGGGGGGAAATTGCTATCTGAAAAGGGAGAAATCTTTTTTCAGACTTGCTTTACTGTTGAAAGCTTTCATGTCAAGAAATGGTGATGGGAGCCCAGGGGTCACATGTCATAAGGGACCTTAGACATCTTCTTGGATTTTGCTCATAAGCGGTGAAGGTCTAAATAGACAAGTACTTATCTTCTAGCTGACAACCTCTCTTGCCATCTTAGCAATTGAGTTGTTTCACATCAGAGGCACGTTCAGACTTTCTCTCTCCTCCAGAAGACTTTTTTTGAAAAAAGAATCTGAATGAGGTAAACAGAAGATTCAATAAGTGAGAACTATAACAGAATAGCAGAGTTGGAAGGGACCTTGAAGGTCTTCTACTCCAACCTCCTGGTCAGACAGGAAAACCTATTTCAGCAAGTGACTGTCCAATCTCTTCTTTAAAACCTCCAGTGTTGGAGCACCCACAACTTCTGGAAGCAGGTCGCTCCACTGATTAATTGTAACTGTCAGGAATTTCCTGCTTAGTTCTAGGTTGCCTTCTCTCCTTAATTAGTTTCCATCCATCGCTTCCTGTCCTGCCTTCAGGTGCTTTGGAGAATAGAATGACCCCCTCTTCTTTGTGGCAACTCTTTACATATTGAAACACTACTATAATGTCATTCCTCTAATCCTTCTTTTCATACTGAACGGTTTCTTGATTTGTAAGGTTTGTTGAGCTGGAAAATGTCCCTGGATAGGATAATTGGGTATGGAGAAACAGGAATTAAGCCTGAGGCACAACATTGGGTCACATATCATTCCTGGATCAGGAATGACTGTAGTTCATATGGAAACTTTGCCTAGCATACCTATGGATTGTTACGATTTGAGGATTTTTTTTCAGTGCATGCAATAACTACTATATGTTACTGGATTTTCTTTCATCTTAAGAGTCTATACTATTGATTGTTAGAATTAATGACAAGACAATTAGGTGGGCCACCTCAAGAAATCAGTTCCATAGGAATGCTGAATACTTTTATTGAGATTGGCTACAACAATAGAATCATGGAAGTTTGATTGTACCTCCTCTCCTGCTTTTAGTTCAGTGAATTAACAAAATAACAGAGAGTTGGAAGGAACCTTTAAGGTCTTCTAGTCCAACCCTCTGCTAAGCAATGCCAATTCTGACATGTGGCTGTCTAGTCTCCTCTTAAAAACCTCCAGTGATGAAACATTGCGAATTATTATAATTGGTGAGGTGTTTGAGCTGCTTCTGAATATTACCGGTCTGTTGTAGAATTAAAATATGTTTCCTTTTCCATCATCCTGGGGACAGATGGAAGATCATCTTCCTTATGCTCTACAGTTGTGGACCCTTTGAAAATAATTTAGAAGAAGACCTTTTGTTTATTGAAACAGTCCAACTTCTTTTAAGTTTCCATGAGGGCCTAAACAAACTGTCCCAGTCACATAGTTATAGTACCATTAATGTGTCATTCCTTAAAGCATGGGTCACCAACCTGAGGGTTGCAGCCCACTACCAGGCCATGGCCTAGCGGCAACTGGGCCACATGAGTGGTGGGCTGTCACATACACACACCAGTGTGCACAAGCACACAGCCCCAATCCCGTGAGTGTCGCATAATGGCGGCCCACTCCAAGCCCTGCGGTGTTCAACTCCCCGCAAACCCCATGGCAGCCCACTCCCATGAGTGAAATTGGTCCACGCACCCCCCCCTTCCCCCCCTCCATGCCGTGCTGCCAAATGAAAAAGTTTGAGAGACGCTGCCTTAAAGCAATTGCATTTTTTAACTCATTCTGATATAGATGTCTGGGGGGGGGGGAAGGGGTACTTTAATAAATAGCACAGAGCTGTTGTGGTCACATGAGGTCTGCAGTATTTCTTCCAAAATATCTTTTTAATAGGGTATAACTCCACAACTGACTAGGACAGTAGTGGCGAATCTATGGCACACGTGCCAGAGGCAGCACTCAGAGCGCTCTCTGTGGGCAAGCCCCCCATCACCCCAGCACAGATTTCTTTACTATAAAGCCAGAGGGACCCAGGGCTCCCCTCCCCCTCTCCACACGTGCCTGAGGACATTTCTGACATCACATGCCACTCTGCCCAGCAGTCCAATCGGAGTGCTTCTTCCCTCCCCTATCTGAGGTAAGGCGGGAGGCTCATATGCGGCACGAAGTCTGTGGCGAAGGTGGGAGAGGAGAGGAGCTAGGCTGGAGGGGTCCATACCTCACAGAGGGCTGCAGAAGCTGGGGGAGACCGCCAGAAGGTATGTGGCAAGCTCAAGTAGGCTGTGGGAAGAGTATGGGGGTGCAGGCGGTGCCAATGGCCGCAGAGAAGTGGGGGGTCGCCAATGGGCACAGAGGATGCAGGGTGACGCCAATGGCCATGGGGCATGTTGCCATGTTGGCACTTTCTAATAAATAAGTGGCTTTTGGGTTGCATTTTGGGCACTCAGGCTCTAAAAGGTTCACCATACTGGACTAGGATATACGAGCAAAATGCAAGACAGGTAAAAGGAGGACTTACGTAATGCTAAACTCCTGATAAATGCAGGGCATTTCCCTATGAAACTATTTATAGTGATAACTGGAGGATGTATGGAAGAAGCCGAGATGCTTCCAGTTCTTTTTACTTGTTTGTTTTAAGTAGAGGTGTCAAAGATTGAATCTGAGACCTTCTACAAAGAAGCTTTGCCACTAAGTTTTGATCCATCCTTGCCTCTGGAAATCCAAGCCATCTAAATTTACAACCAGCAAGCATTTTATTAATTTATCAAAATCTAAAATACAAAAATACAAAGAAAATGAAAATAATGGGAAAATAGAGGAGGAAAGGGAGAAAGAAAAAATGTGGGGAAAAGGGATGGAAAAAAAGAAAAGCATTGACTTCTGACTCTTTTTGGCACAGTAGAATGAGGTAATAACATAAAACCTCAATTTTTTTACTTTGATATAAAATATATATATTCACCATTTCTATAACAACAAACCTATCTAATCAGCAAAATCCAAAATCAAAGTTTCATTTTTTTCCCCACCTCAAGCACAAAGTCCAGAAGCAGTTTCCAAGTAGAAACACAATTAATTGTGTTCTTTTCTTTAATGGAAGCAGTCAATTTAACCATTTCTGCTAACTTCATCAACTTTTGCAGCCATTCATCCATTGCGGAAATTAATGTATCCTTCCATTTTTTTGCATAAAGTATTCTTGCTGCTAACAGCAAAACTAACATCAAAGTTCCCCTTTTCTTTAGAATAGAATAGAATAGAATAGAATAGAATAGAATAGAATATATTGGCCAAGTGTGTCTGGCCACACAAGGAATTTGTCTCTGGTATACATGCTCTATTCTTACATACAGGCTATAACAGAGTTTTTTAATCTCTGGTCCAGAGATCCCTTGGGGTCCATGGCAGTTTGCCAGGGGGTCTGCAGACAGGTCAAGAAAAAATTGAAAAATGAAATATTCATGAATTGTTGATTAGTAATTAGTTGAATGTGTGGGAATGGGGTCTGCCATATAGCAACAACATGTTTTGGGGTCCGCAGCTTGAAAAAGATTGAAAATCTCTGGGCTATAATTGACAAACTGTGATTACAATCATTGAACTATAATTGAGAAAGTGTGGTTACAATATTAAGATACATTCATACTCATAAAGTACATTCGTAAGACTGTAATTAACCAACAGTGATTACAATGATAAGATAACTTTCATAATCATAAAGTACATTCTTCATGTCACATACGTATTAGGTTAATCAACAAACTCCAATCCTAATAATAATTACATTCATAGTCATAAAGTACATTCATCATGTCACCATGTTATAAAGTACAGTCATCAAGTCACAACCCATGTCAAAACATTTGTTACAAAACTTGTCGCAAACACATTCATCATGCCATACTCTAAAAAATTTTTATAGGTTTGAGACAGTCTATATTTGAACAGTCAAATCCATTTTTAAATCCATTAAGTCAGCAGATCCCGACTTTTCTGACTCCAGAGACAGTTGGCGCTGACGCTGGGAGGGATGGTTTCATGTGCGCAATCTAGATTCCGTGCATGTGCAAATGAAGATTCATGCTCTCGCCTGCCACTTGCATGGAGTGCTTCCCAGAAGGCTGCAGATCAGTAGAGGTCTACAGCCAGGGGTTGGGGACCCCTGCATTAAGACCAAGCCATCTAAAATTATGAATCAATTCTGCTTCTATCTATCACTAACTCCCATTATAGTGTGGTAGATGCAGAAAACTAGCTTGTGCAGGTTAAAACAAGCTCATCTGACTTCTGCCTTAGCTTGACTCTCCATTTTGTCTTCCAATCAAATCAGTTTGGCTTCAGAAAAAAATTGTCCTGTAATCTACAATGCCTACCCTGCAAAAACATTTAGACTACACAACTTGACCAGAAAAAAGCAATAGATGCAATTTACTTAGACTTCAGCAAAGCCTTTGATTCAGTGGTACATGACAAACTACTGTTAAAACTATGCTCTTACTGCATTTCTGGATCCCTGCATAAATGGATAGCAGCATTCCTATCAAACAGACAAGTAGTTGAAATAAGGAGTGCCATATCAAACCCTGTACCTGTTAACAGCAGTGTCCCCCAAGGCAGTGTTCTAGGACTCACCCTATTTCTAATTTACATAAATGATCTTTATGATCATATCAAAAGCAACTGCGTCCTCTTTGCTGATGACGTAAAGCTATTTAACACCACTGACAACACTGCTGCCTTACAAAGTGACCTTGACTATGTGTCTGAATTGTCAAACAATTGGCAACTTCACATCTCCGCCAACAGATGCTCTGTCTTACACATTGGCAGAAACAATCAGAAAACTAAATACAAACTGGGTGGATATGACCTCGTAGACAGCCCTCACTCCTTCAAGGACCTGGGAGTACTCATTTCAAAAGATCTAAACCCCAGCGCTCACTGTAACAGCATTGCCAAAAAGGCATTAATAGTTGTTAACCTAATTTTGCAAAGCTTCTTTTCTGGTAATATTGAACTTCAAACCAGGGCATATAAAATCTTCGCCAGACCAATCCTTGAATACAGCTCATCTGCCTGAAATCCACATTATATAACAGACATTAATACAATTGAACGAGTCCAGAGGCATTTTACGAGAAGAGTACTCCATTCCTCAGCCCACAATAGAATACCTTATGCCACCTGGCTTGAAATTCTGGACCTAGACAACATAAAGCTACGCCACCTACAGTCTGACCTAAACTTAGTACACAAAATTGTCTGCTACAATGTTCTACCTATCGATGATTACTTTAGTTTCAACCACAATAATGCACAGGCTAACAACAGAAACATACTCAAAGTGAACCGCTCCAGACTCGATTGCAGAAAATACAACTTTAACAACAGAGTTTTCAATGCCTGGAACTCTCTCCCTCATGCTGTTGTTACATCCTCGACCCCTCCCAAAACTTTAACCTTAAACTGTCTGTAAAGGGGGCATGCATAAGTGCACCTGCCTGCCTACCATCCCTGTCCTACTGTTCCCATTTGTTTGTACTTATTTATTATGCATATATTTATACCTGTTTATACTTATATGTTTATATAGTATGTTCTTACTTATACTTGTTTTTCTCATACATGCTTGACTAAATAAATAAATCTTAAATCTTAAATCATGTCAGACTGCGCAGAGCTGCCCTCTCTGGTTTCTGCGGTTATGCAGAAAGGTGTAAAAGAGCAGATATCTAAGTAGTCTCATCACCCACTCATGTTGCAATTTAATTTGAGATGAGGACAGACAGAAACTAGACAGTTTGATTCCTCCAGAAAACATTATGAGGAAGGTGTTTTGTGACATGATGAAGTGTGTTTTGTGACATGTTGATTGTACTTTATAACATGATAACTTGATGAATGCACTTTATGATTGTGATTGTATTTATGATTGTGTTTGTTGAATGCAGTTTATTTGTACATGACAAGATGAATGTACTTTATGATTATGAATGCATCTTATGATTGTGTTCACAGTTTGTTTATTGTATGTATGCAGATATTGAGCATGTACACCGGAGACAAATTCCTTGTGTGTCCAGACACACTTGGTCAATGAATTCTGATTATGATTTAAAAGATTGTTAAGATAAGTAGCAAGGACATGGTGGTAGAAGTCAAGGAAGGTTCTATACCAGAAGAAATACTTTGAATAACTGGGTAGATTAAACTGAAGCAAGTAATTAGCTTCATGTTTCAATTCCTCTATCATTCCTATCTGAGTCAATGGACAGAATAGGAGCACCACCTGCTACAATACTGACATAGCTAAGCAGCTGTTTGCCACTCATCCATCCCCTGGATAGGATACCAGGGAGTCCTGAAGAAGAGATAGTTTTTCATGTTACATTCTGTTTTTAATTGGCTACCACAGCAGGAGTATCCAGAGGGTGAAAGACTCTCTCCAGGTATGCAGTCACTTTCTAAAGTGTTCCTGTAGCATGAGAGGCTGGATCTGCCTACAGTCCTGTCCTGTACAGAAGTGCCGCACCAATCTGAGTAATGAGGTTTCCCTAGATTTTGCAAACTACACCAATGAGTGGTGGACTCAGCTACTTTTTCAAGAGTAAACAGGAAGATACTTTGCAGTTTTTTTCTGGAAGTATGAAATAATGAAAAGATTTCCATCGGTAGGGTTCCCTCCTCCTCCTCCTCCTCCTCCTCCTCCTCCTCCTCCTCCTCCT
>JANHFO010001772.1:91249-116729 GCA_032468095.1 Pareas carinatus
GTCTTTCTCTTTTATCTCTGGCTGTACACCGCCCCGAGTCCTTCGGGAGAGGGGCGGTATATAAATTTAAAAATAAAATAAATAAATAAATAAACCGTAGCAAATTTAAGATGTGTGGATTTCATCTCCCAGAATTTTGGAGACTGAAGTTTATACAGCCCAATACAGGTAGTTCTCAGCTTACGACCTCAATTTAGCCCAAAAATTTATGTCGTCAAGTGAGACATGGGCGAAATGAGTTATACACCATCTTTACCACCTTTCTTGTCGCAGCTGATAAGTGAAACTGGCTTCCCCACAGACTTTGTCAGAAAGTCATAAAAACGTGATCCCATGAGCCTGGGACACGGCAACCGTCATAAATATGAGTCAGTTGCCAAAGCCTCTGAATTTTGATCATATGATCACGGGGATGCTGCAGGGGTTATAAGTGTGAAAAACCTAAATCACTTTTTTTCAATGCCGTTGTAACTTCAGTCACTAAACAAACTGATGTAAGATGAGGATGACCTGTATTGGTGAGGATGAGAAGCCCTGTTCCCATGGCTGGCATTGAGACAGCGATTCCAATCGATCCTTCTCCAAGATCCCCTGTGACATCCAATTTTTTATTTATTTATTTATTATTTAGACTTATTTAGACTTAGATACTGCTTAACAGTGCTTTCCAGCCCCCTCTAAGCGGTTTACACAGTCAGCACATTGCCCCCAGCAATATGGGTCCTCATTTTACTGACCTCGGAAGGATGGAAGGCCGAGTCAACCTTGAGCCAGTGAGAATCGAACTGCTGAAGTTTTGATGGCCAATGGCAAGTGGCAGAAATAGCCTGCAGTGCTGCTTTTAACCACTGCACCATCCTGGCTCCTCCATAGATGGCCTGTATACAGAACAAGAGAGTTGGAAGGGACCTTTGCTTGCTAGATCAAAAACCTACAAACACACCACCGACACAGTTACTAAAAACTATAAGCCATGGTAAAAATAGTAATAGTCCTCTCCATGCAGATAGTTTTTGACTTAACAATCATTTGCTTAGTGACGGTTCGAAATTAAACAGCACTGAAAAAGTAGCTTATAATGGCTTTTCGCACTTACATCCACTGCAGCATCCCCATTGTCATGTGAACAAATTCAGATGCTTGACAACTGGCATGTACTTATGATAGGTGGAGGATCCTGGGGTCATGTGATCCTTTTTTGCCACCTTCTGGCAAATCAAACTCAATGGAGACACCATTGACTTAACTACCACATTAACAACAACGGCAGTGATTCAATTAACAATTGTGGCAAGCAAGGTTGTAAAATGGGACAATTACAGTTGTGGTTGTCAGTCGACTACAGATTCAATAGTTGGTAAAAACACTATTTGCAGAGACTTAACAAGGTTGCATCCTCCGTTGCCAAAAAATGTGAAAATCAGAAGGAATCCAAACGCTCTGGAAGTTACTTATGAGGATATATATTGTGCGTAAAAGTCCTTATGAAAATTCAATATAAGGAAAAAAGAGCTCTACTTTCTACTTTCCATGGAGAGACTAGAGTTATGAGAGAGAGAGAGAGAGAGAGAGAGAGAGAGAGAGAGAGAGAGAGAGAGATGTCATGAGAGAGAGAGAGAGAGAGAGAGAGAGAGAGATGTCATTACGGCACATTTCGAAATCGCTGACAGAAGTCAACTTCTCAAAGATGCAGCTGTAACGTGTGGGATTCCTTATCATTATTATTTGGTTAATCTTCCCTTTGATTCACAGTCTGGGACTTGGGACTAGCCAAGGACCAGTGAGCTGTTAAAGTAGCGTCTGAGTATGTAGGCAGTTACGAGTAAGGAAGGAAACTAGGGAAACAGCGAAGCAGATCTCGGCATTGTTTTGTTTTTAAAATAATAATAAAAGATGGCTTCGCCCCAAGAAACACATCGATCTAGATTTAATAAGTCCAAGAGGGCTGCTTTAAGACTGGTACCCTATGCCCTTCTTGAGGAAAAAGAGGCCCCCAACCAAATTAGTGGAATTTACTTCTGAATACCTAGAGATCTATAAAACAGAACTTTCGATGGGTGGCTGGTTTATGTGTGTGCGTACAGAGATATACGTTCTGTCAATGATCCACTGTTTGAGGAAATTCTGTAAGCGAACAGCATCTATATGGTAACACTTTGCAGTTCTCCAAAAACGCAGATGCTTTTGGGAGCAGAACATCTGATCTTCACAGTTTGCTATTTCCGAAGTTGTCAGCTCGGTGTTTGTGACAGCATGGGATCCCAGACTTACGTTCTATGTAACATAACGATAGATTCAGCTCTGCTGAGAGCTGGCAGGTTGCCTTCCTTCAAAAAAGCAACACATTTTGACAAATGCTGTTTTGGAAGGGAGAGGTGGGTCTTCCCCCCCGCACGCCCCCTAAACTAGTAAGGACTTGTGCCTTGCCTCACATGAAGGAAGCCACTAACTTGCATTCACCACATTATTGTTATTGGAACTGGGAGCTTCAATATAAGGTGGTTTCATTCAGTATCTCACCACAGCTGAAAGATTTTGTGGCCAAGACTTTTAGCCACCTAGACATCATGGTGGGGGCTGAACCCATACGAAACACCAAATCATGATATAGTTTGGGGTTGTTGGGGGGGTGTTTTTGGGGGGAGGAGCTCAATATGTTGTTTGAGTCTAATTGCAACCATTAAAATGTTGTGGAAATCTACTATGCTTGTATAAGTTCATTTAGAAATTAGAATTTTAAAAAGTGCAGTCAAATGTTACTTCCTCATGAAACTAACAATGGCTTAGCAAGGCACCTTGCCTGGGATTTAGAGTCAAGCTATGCAAGGCCAAAGGATATCTAAATACCAGCAGACAGAGAAACCACTTAACTCTTTGCTGCCATCTACTGTTCATCTGGTTTTTTTTGCAATCTAGATCTGCTAGTTCTCATTTGTAGCCTAAGCCCATTTAGAAGGTTCCAAGCTAATTGACAGCAGGAGATGTCCTCAAGTTACGACGGTAACGAAGCCTTCCCATTATGGTCGCAAATTGTAATAGTCATTAAAAGGGCCAATCGCACGATCAACTCAATTTTTCCACTTTCATAGAGCAGCTGTTAATCAAATTTGGCAGTTCTAAGTGTGGATGCCTCAGTCGTTAAGTGAAACCATTATTAGATGCAGTCACAAAATGGTGGGACACTAAAAATGACCATAAACCAACTTCCCAGAGTGCTGTCAGTTGATCACAAGGGATGAGCATCAGAACTTCAGATCTGGTTCGTGTCAACTTTTTCAGGTAGGTCATAACTTTGAACGGTTGCTAAGCAACCAGTCATAAGCCAAGGACTACCTGCATTGAAGAAAAATTCAAATATTTTGACCTCTCAAATTCTTGGCCTCCTCGATGGAATTCTTTCCCATAAAGAACCAAGTCATCTGTTCAACTGATTTCTTCTTCCCAGCGGACTTCCATATCAAACGTATTTTGTCATCCAGCGGATAAGGAACCATCTACAGATAGTCTTCAACCTATGACCACAATTGAGCTCAAAATTTCCGTTGCTAAGCAAGGCAGTTGTTAGGAGTTTTGCCCCGTTGTCTGACCCTTGCCACAGTTGCTAAGTGAATCACTGCAGTTGTTAAGTTAGGGACACGGTTGTTAATTGAATTTGGGTTCCCCATTGACTTTGCTTGGGAAAAGCTTCCAAAAGGCTGTATCACATGACCCCGGGAGACTATGACAGTCCTAAGTATGAACCAGTTGCCAAGTGTGCGGATTTTGATCGCGTGGCCTTGGGGATGCTGCCATGGTCATAACTGTGAAAATTGGTCGTAAGCCACTTTTTTGGGTGCCATTATAACTTTAAAGAGTCACTAAACAAATGGTTGTAAGTCAAGGGCTATCTGTATTTAGAAACATGCATCCTAGAGCAGGAGTCTCCAAGTTTGTGGACTTTACGCCGTGTGGACTTATTTTACAAAGTCCACACATTGTAAAGTCCACAAGGTTGGAGACCCTGGTCCTAGAACACTGACTGAGGGGTAGAGTGAGCTAAACAATCTTAGGACCTTCCATAACGTATCAGGTCAAGGCATATTTAATCCTGCATTCACATGTTGCACTTCCAACCTGAGTTTTGCTCTCATAACACTGCAAAAGCACATCTGGTACAACATCCTCAGCCTTGTATATATGGACATGCAGCAGACACGGGGATGCTTCATCTGTGAAAGAGGAGTAGGAAGTGCTAAAAATGTCAGGCTTTTAACATCATTCTGTGAGTGTTGCGTACCGGGTTCTGCAGTCATAGGAGACAGTGTTGGTCAAACAGGAACTGTTTATTTGCAGGTCATTACAGCAATAGACATTATCTTACAGCAGGTTCTCTCAACTGGCGTTTGCCTGTGCAACACACAAGCTTATATACATTTCAGCCACTAGGCGGCAAAGTTTTCCTGGGCAATCCCTGAGAATGCAGACATCCTGTCTGGAGACCTAAAGGCTTCGGGTATTTTAGCCCAGTGATTCAGCAAGTTTTTATTAAACACATACACTAGATATAAGGCCAACACATAACAGTGAGGCTGCTGATCAGCACATCAACTCGGTTCAAAACAGACATCATTCTTCTGTCTTTGAGAAGACAAGGTTCCTTCAACTCTGAGACTTCAAACCGGCACTTCAGTTTGTCATCTTTTGAAGAGCGCTGACTGAAGCCATTAACCCTTTGCTGGCCTCAATCTCACCAGTTCCCCTTGGCTTTTCTGTTTTAACCTCTTGTCAGCAGTCTTCTCTGTCTCATTTCAAACAGGTTTTATACTGTCTTCCCTGGGAACGAAAACTGCTTTTCCAGCAAGTTGGAAACACCCCTTTATTTATATTATTACTTCAAAACAGATGGAGAGAGAAGGAAAAAGAAGTATGGAGAGACAAAGAATGCCAGAATGTTAAATACTAGTTACTGCTCAATCATATTCCTCTGTATACCTTTGTTACATGTTACACACCCACAGTTTTCCTGTAGAAGAAAGCCCACATAAGTGTACCTTTGTATTTCTTCTGACAGGAAACCAAAAGCTTTGAGGAAGAGTTACCAGCAAATTAGAAAAATGGCAGAGGTAAACGAGGTTTTGAAAGCACCTTCCACAGCACAGCAATCCCACTCTGAATTAAAGCGATGTTAAATTATTGACTTGGAAAAGTTGGGGAAGTGGATTGCAAATCCATTATGTAACCCATTCAATTTCTTTTCTTACATCCACATGTTAGCACAAAGCAAGGAACACTGAGAGAAGAGAAGGTGTCCTAAAACATCAAGATGGAGCCTATAACCGTGCAACCAAAATCTGCCCCATTTTTATGGGTGTTTTGTGGAATGATAATCCAATAATTATAACCATAGTTACAATAGAAGAAAAATAGCATACTTCAACCATAGTAACCCTACTTTGTTAGATCACAGAAAAATAAAAAACCTGCCTCTTTTTAGCCATTTTCTGTATATATCAGGCCTGATGGGTCAAGCACAAGGAGTTAGGTTCTAGTTCAGAAGATTTATTGCTTATTCCTATACACAAGAATCTAGTCTCCTAAGGGACAGGACTAAATTAGTGCTAGATAAGAGTCTGCAACATTCAGGAGAGGGGCATGGATGTTTGTGGCAATGTAATGACTCCAGACTGATAACTCTCTTAACTCTGCCCCTAGGTTCTGTCTCTTCTTCTCCTACAGCAGTGATGGCTAACTTTTTAAGCACAAAGTGCATAGACAAGTTGCAGCTAATAACTTGCGGCTCATGATGTCATTGCCTGGCACCGCTACTCCTTTCTGAGCATGCTCAGCTCTGGGGCGATGCTGGGGCGACTTGGCTCGCATGCCAACAAAGAGGGCTCTGAGTGCCTGCTGTGGCATGCTTGCCATAGGTTCGCCCTCACTCTCCTACAGGATGATATGATTGGCAAGTCTTACACTTTTAATAAAAGGCAGGGAAAAACCAACTCTAAACAAGCAATGATCTATGTCTTTCCCCAAACTGCTGCCCTTGGGTAGAGTTTGGTAGTCTGGAAATATTTCCTCAAAAGAGATTTCTCTCTTCAGCTCTCCACCTGACCTGAATGAGTTGGCACACCAGGCTCTGAGGAACATTTCATTAGTTCTCATGGTTTTTTTCCAAGTCTACCGCTGTGACTTGGCACATGCTGTTCGGAAAATCATTAATATAAGCATGTTCGAAATAGAGAAATAAATAAAAGGCTCTTTCGGGAACATCTGCTTTAAGGCATCACTCTTTTTTTGCCAAGAAAATGTCTCTCCTGGTTTCTAGATGTAGATGTACATCTTGAACACACACGAAGAGTAAGAGGACTCAGTAGGCATTACCTATGTTCTACCTGGTTTCAACTGTCTTAAATTGGATTTTCTTTCCATGGAATTAAGGAAGAGTGTGTGTGTGTGTGTGTGTGTGTTTGTGTGTGTGTGTGTGTGTGTGTGTATTCAGGATTCCACAAATTTGGGGTAAAGGAGCACTTCTGGAATGTTGAGGCCATCTTATCAATACTCTCAGAATGTTTATTATCCTGCCTTTTTTATTATCCTATTATTATTTTTATAAATAAGCTAAAGCAGCAAACATACCCAACATTCCTTCCTCCTCCTATTTTCCCCACAACAGCAACCCTGTGAGGTGAATTAGGTCAGTGATGGCTAACCTTTTAGACACTGAGTGCCTGGATGAGTCGAAGCTAATGAGTCGCGGTTCATGATGTCATCGTCTGGCGCTGCTCCTCTCTTTCTGAGCATGTGCAGGGCCCTGTGATGTCATTGTCCGGCGCTGCTACTCTCTGAACATGCGCTTGGCCTCGTGATTTCATCACCTGGCATCACTACTCCTTTCTGAGCATGCTCAGCTCCTGGCCGATGCCGGGGCAACTTGGCTCACATGCCAGCAGAGCGGGTTCTATGTGCCCGCTGCGGCATGCATGCCACAGGTTTGCCATCACTGGGTTAGTTTAAGAGAGAATGACAGGCCCAAAGTCACTCAGCTGGGCTTTCAGGCCTAAGGCACAACTAGAATTTACAGTCTAATTTCTGAGTGCTTTATCCACTAGACCAAATGGGAGGTTTATAAAGGAGGGTGCAATTTTCCATTCTCAAAATGACTGCGTTATGGATGAAGTTATGCCTCCTTCAAGTGAAGACTCAGCAAAGATTTGGACCATGAAGACACCCAAGTAAATTCTCATGTGGATCTCCGGAGAGGCACAGCCCAACATCAGCTGAGCAAATAAGCTGGCATCGTGAGAGAACTTCTTTTCTCTTTAGGCATCTGTGAAGTATGCCAGTACTGGAGCTCACTAGCTAGGATTTGAATCTAGGAACTTAACAGGAATTGAGTCTCTTTCTCAATTTTGCCACTTTTGAGTTATGCAATGAGCTTGATGGTCTCCAAAATATGCAAAGACAAGAGAATGGTGTGTGTGTATGTTGTGCGGTGTGTGGTGTGTGGTGTGTGGTGTGTGGGTGAGAGAGAGAGAGAGAGAGAGAGAGAAAGAGAGAGAAAGAGAGAGAGAGAGAGAGAGAGAGAGAAGCGATCGTTGATGGACCCTATTCACTAAATTCCATGTTAAATGCCTCCCAAAAATAATAATTTGAGTTGTATCCCACCCTTCTCCTGAAGGACTCAGGGCGGCTTACAGGCATGTAAAAATACAAACGACATAAACACTAAAAACATATTTAAAAATATTAAATAGAGCCTGAATTAAAAGGGGAGCGATAAAATAAAATGCTTGATCCATGCCTCAGTCAGAATCAAACTCCCAACCCTTGAATCATCTTTTGAAATTTAAGTGACAATAGGTCAGGAAACAAGGAAAGTTTCCTCTGCTTCTATGAGCTTATCCTCATTGGCCCTTTGAAACATCAATCTCTTCTCGTCTATGGAGATTCTCCGTCATCCAGATCATGTTGTCCCAAAGGTGCTTTTTCAAAAGGCAACTGAACTTTTCTTCCTTTCTTGAAGACGTTTCGCTTCTCATCCAAAAACTGAAGAAGCTTCTTGGATGAGAATTGAAACATCTTCAAGGACAGAGTCCAGTTGCCTTTTGAAAAAGCACCTTTGGGACATCAATCTCTTCTTTCTTTTTTGATTTTGTGATGTAGTCAAGATTCCCAGGAGGAAAGGATGCATTCCAACAACAGTGAAGTTTAGATAGCTTGTGTGGGAGAAAGAGTATTACGATAGCTCCTCTCTAGCAGTTCTCATGTATGTTTAATGGTACAAGTAGTATGTTTTAGTTTGGGCAAGATTTTTGCCTACTGTAGGTGAGGAACAATAAAAGAAACTGCTTAGAAGGAACCTCAACAGGTCTTAGTTTTTGGAGCCTGACAGGTTTTCAGAACACATTAGTGCATATCTTGAGTCTGCTGTTCATTGTCCATGTCAAAACTCCTCCATGCATCAACTAACATAGCCTTGCATGCTTTGTTAAATGAAGACTTGAAGAACTTAAGAGGTGACTTTCTGACTGGAAGCAATTATGGACTCTAAAGGTTACAGTGTGCAGCTGATCTTTGGGTGGTAAATGCTTAGGACGTCACAAACATTCTTCCTGTCATTTATGCATGGCTTAAGGCAGGATGCGTTGGATATATTAAAACATCTGTCAGACTACTCTCTCAAAATTACCATTCCACTTAATTTACAGATTACAGACTCAGGAAAATTTCTCCATACATATGTATCCTACCTACGTATCAAGGTAGTAAAAAGGAAAACTTGCAATAATAGGGAGAGAAGGACAATTATCCTAAAATCTGCAGAGCAGTTGAGAAATTTGACTAAAATTTGAGTGGTTGTTCATGTCCAGAAAGTAATTTGCCCCTTATGGTCACCGGGCACCCAAATATTTAGGATAAAAATGAATTTAATGTCCAATTGAGTCAACCTCAACCGCTTTAGCCTTAGAATGTCAGATTCTAAAACAAACTGGATTTTCAAACTGAGACTTAACAATATTAAAATATGAGAAAAGAAAACTCTTGGCCCTGCTAGACATTGAAATTATTGCCCAGACACAGTTCTGATTTGGAAAATGAAGATTTGATAAGTTTCCACATTTTTGTTGGAAACTTATCAAAGAGATCCAACCTAGAACTAAGGAAAAATTTCCCGACAGTGAGAAGAATTAATGAGTGGAAATGTCTCTTCTCTTCCACTTCCAGAACATAAATATATAGTGTCCTTGTGATATCAAGATTGCAGAATACTAGAAAAGCATCACTACCCAAACAGCATGGATTATCTATGGCAACACCTTGAAGAAGACCTTCAAACAATTACCTACATTTTTGTGCAAAGACATTTATTTCAAATCAGAGAGTCAAAGTTACAGAACCTGGGAAACTCCAAAATCAAATTGTAGTACATGAATCTGTTGTTTTATTTCTCAAGGTGAAGGAAAATCAACTAACATGTATCTTTCCTGTGGAATAATTGTGCTCCCAACACCGCTGCGATGCATCTTGGGAGACAGGAACATTTCAATCATGCTAGCTTCAGTTTTTCCCTATAATCTACAACTGTTTTTGTATATGCTCCCTTGGTATCTCAGGAACAGCATGCCACCATCTGGACTAAATATACTAAGTCACTGAGTTTCCTTTGGAGCTTCAGCTTTCAGAGTTTCCACTTCATTAGGTTTTTGAAGCTCTGGGATAACTGGGGTATTACTGAGTGCAGGAGCAAAGGGTCCCACAAGCCAGGACAAGGGGATGTTCTGCTTCACAAAGTCCAAGATATCATCTACACACTTCTGGGCCATGCCAGCTGTCTTCTTGCTTTGAATCAAAAGGCTGCTAGAAAGATCTTGGAAAGACTGAGCACCAGTAAAGGCAGCTTGGAGTTCCTCAATACTCTGGAGAGCTGACTCAATATTCTTCTGAAAGGCACTAGGCAGACCTTGGATGCTTCCCATCAAGTTCATGTATGCCATCTGCAATTGTTCAGTGATGTGGTAGCTCATGGCCAAGGTCTGAGATTCTACCTGTGGAAAGGAATGAACCAATAAATACCTTAGCTTCTTAAGAACAGCCCTACAATTATTCCATGAAGAGCTCATGTTTTCTTGGTCTCTCTATGACTTTAATCTAGCTGTACCTGCTCAAGCTTTTCCTTTTCTTCCTGGGGTATCTGAAGGGTATCTTGCTTGGTATGTTCTATCTGGTGGACAAAACAAGGAATTGTGTTAGTACAGCTTTGTTTAGAGTAATACAATTTGCTTTGCCACATCAGAAAGACAATGACCAGAGCAAGCTATCCACCCCACCCCCAGCAAACATCTCAAAGCACTAAGTAAATAAAAGAATGCAAATGTTTATCAATCGGAATCTCCACTCTCAACTTAATCAAATGCAAACATATAATTTTTTGCCATCTTTTCCTGCCTTCTCTCTTTGGATGTGATCTGGTCACCATGATTCGCCCTGAACAATCCCTCAAAATACCAATATGGGTTAAAGATAAAAACAAGACCGCTACTTTCTAAGTGAAAAAAAATAGTAAAGGCAAGGCATATTGTTCTAAGAAAAGTTAAGTTTGGATATCCAGACTTGAGCACCCCAATTCCCATCATCTTCCTAGCACAGCTTCTCTTTGGCTTCCTTCTTTCCATTAAATAAACCATTTCCCATATACATAAGCAGGGGGTGAGAAGATCAAAGCATAGGCTGGTTTATGTCTCAGCACATCCCAAATGTCTAAGCTCTCTTCCACACAAAGTTCCTTCAACGTTCTATTGATCTGACAGAAAAACACAGCGTGTTCTTGCTGTGCATTTGCTGTACTTCTGCTCCAAGCATGGGTTGCTTATACCACAATGGGAACATAGTTAAGGAAGGGCGGGGGCTAAAGAAGATTTCATTCCATATTCAATTTAAAAAAGGGAATCTAGACCTGAATTCTCCTACCTGCCCAATGGCTTGACGTAACTGACTGAATGTAGTTTGGATGTTTTCCCTGGTGATTTCCATTCTCACCACAGCATACCGGTAGGCACGATTCTGGAGTTTAGTTGACAGGGAACCAAGTTGCACAAAATGACCTTGTGATTCAGGTGGTAGGTGGACCCCTTCAGGTGTAGTGTGTGCTATTTCGGCTGTAGAGCAGAATTAAACACATTACTTCTTTGAAATGTCTGCTCAGGTTTCAACACATGGAAGCCATTTTTCCCCCAAGCCTTTGAAAACAGCAACATTCACAAGAGATAATTGAGTGAGACGATCAGAATCGGAATTTATGGGGCCCGTGTGTCTGGATACACAAGGAATTTGTCTCCGGTGTACATGCTCTATACCCACATACATACAATAAACAAACTGTGATTACAACCATAAGATACGTTCATAAAGTATATAAGCATAAAATACATTCATAATCGTAAAGTACATTCATCTTGTCATGTATATATAAGCTGCAATTGACAAACCATAATCTTAATCATGAATACAATCACAGTCATAAAGTACATTCACCATGTTATAAAGTACAATCATCATGTCACAAATTCACATTTCGTCATGTCACGAAACACCTTCCTCATGCCATACGATACATTTTTGTGATACAGTACACTTTTGCAAATGCTAAATTCCTATGGGCAAAACTGATCTCAGAGACACCAAATTGGAGATGTTGGGATAAAAAACTCATTGCTTACCAAGTTCTTTATCCGTCATTGGTAGATAGTGATCCAACAACTCCTCCGATTTCTCCAGTACGGCTTCTATCCCACTCATGGCAAGTTTACCCATTCTCGTGTCTATGAGCATCTCTTTTCCACCTTGTACAGCTTTGGCTACTGCTTCTTTTGCATCTGCTACTTTAGAGGACACCATTTCCTGTGTCTCAGAAATAACCTACAAAGATATCATTAAGCAAACAGTCAGCATTCAGTATCTCGGAACCTGGATGCAATGTAGTTCTGTCCATTATTTTCTTAGGAATTACTCTGGGTAGGCTAAAAATCAAAATTCTTGGGTTGTCAGAATGCTATACTTAGAAAACAAGCAATATGTTCTTTTATTGCTTTTTAGACTCAGTTTATTTGTTACTGCCCCAACTGCTGCTCTGTCCCAAGCTGTCAGATCAAATAAGTCAATGCAGTGCTGAAATTGGACTTCACACAAATTCTCATCTCTTCTAATTTTACATCCCAGGGCATTTTTTTGAATCTTTCCCTCCATGTCCTTGATCATAAATAACCAATGATCCTCCAGAACATAGGACTACTACCTTGCGTCCCCGAAAATAAGACCTAACTGGAAAATAAGCCCTAGCATGATTTTTCAGGATGCTCGTAATATAAGACTTACTCCAAAAATAAGCCCCAGTTAAGATAGTCAGCCAGATGGGTGCATTGAGTACCAGTATTTCCCTGAAAATAAGACCTAACCGGAAAATAAGACCTAATGTGTCTTTTGGAGCAAAAATTAATATCAATCCCGAAGAAACATGGTATACCCAGAATCCCCAATATAAGACCATATTGAATGAGACATTGGAGTTGCACCCCCAAGCCTCTAGAGGGCACCAGATTTATCCACCATGAACCTTAGAAGACAGAAGTAAAATAAGCAGTTCAATTTACCTGGTCAGCTGTCTGATGAAGGAATGGCAGCTTCTCCTCCAGCTTATCCAAGCCCTTGGAGGCATAGTGGCTAGCTGCTGAAACTATAGAAATGCAGTTTTTACATTGCAAGTCTTTTAACATAATATCCAAAACATATTAACTATTTTTAGAATTTGAATAAATGAATAATTGGTTTTTCCAACTGAATCTCCCTTCTCCCCTCATTACATTCCATTTAATTTTTTCATGGCATATACTTCGGCAAATAGCAATAGCAGCTAGACTTATATACTGCTTCACAGTGCTTTATAGCCCTCTCTAAGCGGTTTGCCGAAATCAGCCTATTGCCCCCAACAATCTGGGTCTTCATTTGACCGACCTTGGAAGGATGGAAGGCTGAGTCAACCTTGAGCTAGTGGGACTCAAACTGCTGAACTTACAGGCAGCCGACTGTTAACAGAAGTAGAATGCAGTACTGCACTCTAACCACTGCGCCACAGCAGCTCCTATTAAAATTAAAGTGTGTTGCGGTTTACAGAAAAATAATTATGGGTGGATATTCATTTATTCGTTCCTTTAAGTTCAAAATTTGCATGTTGCACATCCCACAGAGTGGTCTCTGGGCGGCTTACATACATTCATGTGAACCCAGAGTCCTATTTCCACCTTTTCAAGAAATGTCTTATTCTAACACACGTTTATATAGTATTACAGTAATTCCTCCCATTCAGATACCATCAAAAGCATTACTGAAATGACAGAAATTACAATATCCATGGGTAAATACAGATTCTCTGGGATAACCTCCATGCTGACAAGGAGGGAGGAGAGACAGAGAGATAACCAATTCTTAGAGAAGGCTCACTGAAGCTCTCAAATCTGACTTCTACTCAATGCAGAAATACACATTAAGGGGGCTATCTAAGCTTCCCTACAAGACGTCCCTCATGAAGAGAGATAAATTACTTTTCTCGGTCATTGGTCTCACTGTTGAGATATATGCAAGACTTCAGCAACACACCAATAGATAGAATTCCTCACAATCATTACATATAGAATAGTATTTATTCGCCAAGTGTGTCTGGACACACAAGGAATTTGTGTCTCCGGTGTACATGCTCTATTCTTACATACAATTGACAAACTGTGATTACAACCATAAGGCTAGAATTGGCAAAGTGATTACAAGTTTAAAATACATTCATAATCATAAAATACATTCATCATGTTATGTATGCATTAGGTGTAATCAACAGACAGTGCAGTCAATATGTGAACCAGTCCCCAAATTACAGTAAAAATAAGCCCATGAGGTGCCTCAAAGGCTTGCTGTCTTTTTCTACAAAGAAAATCTCGAGAATGAGGGCAGTGTCTTACCTTGGGGCTCCAGTTTACTCAGAAAAGGTTGAGCGCTATTCATAGCCATCTCAGAAACCTGCTTCACACTTTTCTCTGCCAAATCCAGGACTACTTTAACATAGGGATGGTTCTCCTTAGTGGAGGTATAAACCGAAGCTGCCATTTCATAACTGGAGCTGACTAAAGGTAGGCTGGTAGCTCTTGAAAGAACATCCTTTGGGGGTATGATAGGAGAGAAGGTTAGTAAATAAATCCAATATTCAAATGTGACTATGGCTAATATCTATAAAAACAAGGTTTCTTTGATGCTATTAATGCTATTTTTAATGCTATTAAAATGAACCGTGTTGAGAAAAATTAATTAACTTTAATTAAAATTAAACAGTATGGTTGTGACTTCCACATAAAACATTGTTTCTATCACATTAAATATTACTTTGGTATTAAAGTCTAAATTAGCCTTGCAATTTTATTATCCTATCTAAATTATATACAGATGTCTACTGGTATTAGTCATTCATTAGCTTATACCCGGGAAGGACAAACTTACCTGCTGCATTTCTTTATTCTCCATGGCTGAAGACTGTTCCTCTGTATTTGTGGAAGCCACTGGATGTTCTGGCCTAGAAGAACAAAAGTATCCCTTAGTAACCCCTGTAACTCCCTCAAGATACCTGCAGGCTCAAAGAAGAGCATTGATGATGCCTCCACTTCACATCCATTGCATTTGTTGTAGCTTCTTCCAAGTAGGAGATGCAGAGAAAGGAAAGACACAACTGTGAGGGACCTGCTAAAGGAGAACAAGTGACCAGCTTATTATGGCACATCATATATTTTTTTTGCCATCGCTTTTTAGTGGAACTTTCTTTCCAGTGACTTTGGAAATTAAAGAAATAAATTGTTGTGATCTGGAGAAGAAAGGCTGAGCAATATCAGAAATGGTTGAGGTATGGGAGTCTAAACTGGAAAGAGGAAAAAATCTCAGAAGAGAGCTGCCAAGAAATATACATGGAGGGTGCCCAGGTAATTCCCAGGGGTCAAGCTGAGCTTTTTTCCCCTTAGGTCAGTGTCTCCACCCCTCAACCTTTTGGGCACCAGAGACTGGTTCCTTGGGAAAAGGTTTTTCCACAGACCGGAGGGGGTGTGTGCTTTTGTATGCTTCCTGCATCCCACACATGGGGCATGTCTTGTTTGCACAGCCGGTTGCTGGCATGCTGTGGCCCGGTGCCAGACCACGAACTGGGGACCCCTGCCTTGTGTTACTCTACATCCTGATGAGCTGTGCTGTACAACAAATAACCTGACTTTCCCTGTTTTACCACTAAGCCAGTACTGAGCTAATGTACTTTATTTCTAGAACGATTTAATATTTTTGTCACTGTTAAAATGCAAATCTCAAAGATCTGAGCTGTCAAGATGGTAATGAAGACAATGGAGGTGATATTTTTATATTCTCAAAAGTTCACATTTCACACCAAGCAGGAGTTTAATGGAATAAGACATAATTGGGTTCATGCCTCATGCTAAGGAAAAACCAACTAACTCAGATTATAGTTTAAAGGGATGGATGAACCTGGTCAACAAGTCTTCCTACATAACATTAAGCCATGATATAATTTGTTTGGACTTATTTAAACCTGTAATTTGCCTTGGAAATCATGAATTATAATTTAGCTTTGGGTAGCAACCTAGAAATTATGGCTTACTTTAGAAGGCTAAATAAAATATGGCTTATCACCAGACATGAATCTAAGGGGTCGTTTCTTTAATGAGTTGCAACCTCATTAAATTGGAAATTATCTAAAATACATATAGTCTGTTACAGTAGAGTATAAAAAATGTAATCTGGTAAAATTTAATGATAAAATGCAACATGTAAAGTTTATTTTTCTTTTAAAAAAATAAATGTATTGAATAAATTGAAATTGGCTTTACTAACTCATAAGCTTAGGTATATATATTCCACAGGCTGAATTAACCCAATACACTAACAAGCAGACTACATGATGGCTTATACATGCTCTATGAATTCACTTTTAGAAACTCCAGAGATAAAACAGGTGGAACTAGCATTCCATGTTCACATAGCCAATACCACCCCTAATATTATACATGAACACATTCTTCCTAACGGCATAAATATAATTCTCAAAAAACTTTGGAAATACTTACATTTTCTTAGTAGGAAGTTTTAAGACGGTCTTTGGCTCTTCACAGAAACTCCTGTAGAGTAAATTAGCCAGTTTCAATTTTACCTTATTTATTCATCAGATGAAGACCAAGCCCTCATAAATATAATTCTCAAAAAACTTTGGAAATACTTACATTTTCTTAGTAGGAAGTTTTAAGATGGTCTTTGGCTCTTCACAGAAACTCCTGTAGAGTAAATTAGCCAGTTCCAATTTTACCTTATTTATTCATCAGATGAAGACCAAGCCCTCCAATTGACAAAGCAGGGGACCAATGGGAGCACTGCTTGCTTTCTCATAACAAATCAGTGAGCAAAGGAAGAATGTGGGGTGGTCTCTTCAAGGAAATCTGACCTCTCCAGATAAGCCATCACTTGAACCACTCTTATACTAAAAGCAATAGGGGTTGGGTTCATACATTGGTTTGAATTATAATGAAGTTGGTTCAATTTGGACTTAACATCCTATGTGAACCCAATCTGTCTAATGTATAAAACATGGTCTGTAACAGCATGCTATAAGTCCAGATAATAATGGTTGGTTTGGATAAGCCCTGCTTAAACCATGTCTCACCTGATTTGGTGACATAATTTCAGTCATGGTTTGTTTGGACTTGGTTTGTTGAATAAGTTGTAATTCACTCTGTCTACATCTCAGGCAAATTATAAACCATGTTTTAGAAACCACAGTAGCTAATTTCACACAATGTGCTAAGCCAAATCCCAATAATATGCACAATGATTTAGCAGAAGGGTCTTTGAACTCTGCCATGAGTGGAGCCACTTGGATGTTAAATACATGCTCTGAGTGTGCCAAGATGGGCAGCATCAGCACCAAACACCCATTAATGTGGTGGTCATGTTTCCAAAGTTGCTGTTGCTTTTGCTTTCAAGATTGTCCACAGAGCCAGGAATCATTCTTGGAAATAAAGATTGTGTTCAAGACTGAAGATTGGTTTTTTTTCAGGATGCTAGCTTCTCATTTTTTTACATAAAAAATTAAAAGAATCTTCTAAAAAGGCAACACAGCTGGATGTGAGCACAAGTGTCCACAATATATCTCTTTGCACAATGCATCCATAACTATTCCAACTTAATATTCAGTGTAAACCAGTGTTTTGTTATTCTCATGATCTTGTGGTCCACCATATGAGGACTACAAAACTCTGCAGCAAAGAGAAGCAAACCAACATGGTAGGTCTAGTGGTGTTCACCAACCCAGATTAAACTTAGTTAACAGCAGTTTACTGTGAAAAGGATGGCTTATTTTAGGGAGTGATCCTTTAAATACTTAGGCATCTCTCACAGATTTTTCTGTATTTGATTGATGGAGCTGATTTTCTTAGTAAGTTTAAGCCAGTAAAATAAAAAAGGGAAATGTGACATGATCTACCATTCTGTCTTGTATTGGCACCAACATTAGCAAGCAAAGTTTTTCAGACCAAGGGGGAAATCATGATTGTCTGGTTGTATTTATATAATATAGGGGCACCGTGATACAGTGGCTAAGATGCTGAGCATGTTGATCATAAGGTCAGCAGTTCGAATTCCTAGCACCACGTAACAAAGTGAGCTCCCATTACTCGCCCCAGCTTCTGTCAACCTACCAGTTCAAAAGCACATAAAAATGCAAGTAGAAAAATAGGGACAGTGGGAAGGTAACAGCGTTCTATGTGCCTTAGCAATTCGGTCATGCCAGCCACATGACTGTCCGACAGTGCTGACTCTTCAGCTTAGAAATAGAGATGAACACCGCCCCCAGGGTCATTTGACTAGCACACATGTGCAAAGGAAACCTTTATCTTTTTATTTATATACTGTGCTACTGATGAGAGTGTATTTGCTGTTTGTAATTGCGCAAGATTAAATCCAACTGAGTTCATTCACAGATCATAGAATGTTTGCTTCATTTCACCTTTATTAGCCCTTAGAAAAATCAAGAAGGAGCCAACTCAGAACTGATGCTGGCTTAAAGGGGAAACACCAAGGAGGAAATAGAAGTTTTCTGTTTTTCTTCGTTGCTATGTTCATATAGGATAAACTGACCAGGATTTCATGGCCTTCACAGACACCATTGGTTTCTGGGTGATTTTGGGGCCTGATGCATACAGTTTATGCAGTCTCTGGCTAGACCTCATTTTTCTCTCAGAGCAGATGATGCATGATATGAAGATGTTGTGAAGAAACAATAGATGGAAACCTACCAAGGAGAGAAGCAACCTAAAACCAAGGAGACCTTTCCTAATGGTGAGAGCAATCAACCAATAAAATAACCTGCCTTCATAAATTGCGGATTGGTTTGATGTTTAAAAAAAATGAGTCATTTAAGATGTTTAAAATTGAGATTAAGATAGAAGAGGTAAAAATGTTTTATAAAATATATTAAAAAATCATTAGGATGACTTATTACCATTTTTCACATGACCCGTGCAGCATCCCCCATGGCCATGTGATCAAAATCTGGATGCTCAGCAACTGGCTCATATTTATTACCATTGTAGTATCCCAGGGTCACATGACCCCTTTTTGCAACCCTTCTGACAAGGAAGTCAGAAGGGGAAGCCAGATTCACTTAGCCACCACGTTGCTAACCTAACAACTGCCGTGATTCACTTAACGACTGCAGTGAGAAAGGTCGTAAAAGGGGGAAAACTCACTTAACAACTGTCTCACTTAGCAACATAAATTTTGGGCTCAATTGTTGTCGTAAGCTGAGAGCCACCTGTACAACCATCATAAATACATGCCAGTTACCTCTGAATTTTGATCACGGGACTATGGGGATGCTGCAACAGTTGTACGTGTCAACCGTCCCAATATGCTAGCCAGCAAAAGAAACACCTGAGACATTTTGTTTTCCTCCAAGAGTACGCTTTTACTGAGAAGCCATGCTTGGTGCAGAAGTGCCAAAGCCAGTTCTAACTCTTCACACACCATAGGATAACTTCCCGCTTTCCCCCCTGGACCTCCCCATTGTCCATTGTCCACCAATCAGTTGCACTTGGGTTGTTTTGAGATCAATGCCTGATGTTCCCAGCAGATGACCTTGAGGTTTGGGTCTGTCTTAGGCTTCCAGATGGCACATTTGCATTCCAGAGTTTCCCTCCCAAACCGCCCTCACATTCCAATGCCTTCCGTCTCCCATCCAGTTATGTAAGCAGAACTGTGTAGCGAGTCGACCATGACAGCAAATGTGAAAAACAGTCAACAGTCACTTTTTTCAGTGCTATTATAACTTCAAATGTTCACTAAATAAATGGTTGTAAGTCGAGAACTATCTGTACTTTGACTATCCCTCACTTCAGCCCTTGCTAGATTAGCAGTTGGATTAGTAGCTCTTATCAGAGCTTGTTGATAGATAATATCTATTCAAATAATGACTTGTATTATAAGGTATTTTATTGTACGTGTAAAAAAATGAATTTTTAAATTATGGGCACCGGCATTCATAGGAAGGTCAAAAAAGTCAAGATGATGGGGCAAGTGCATGATATAAACTTGCTCCTATTTTATATGTAACTGCACATTAAAAGGGGCTTTGGTTTCCATTATGCAGTAATGGCTACAAATATTTGATTTTTATTACCTCTCTATGAATATCCCTGATTATGCTTCTGACAGTCAGTTCCAAGCATTTGATTCATATAGCAAATCTGATCACTTGCAACATGCAGGCAGCCTCATATCTGCAGCAATGAAATATATAAAGCAATCCCAATCTGAGACTAGGTCTGCAAGAAATCCAGAATCCATTAGATAGCACAGAGAGATATGGAATAGAACTATGGCTTGCAGGATCCAATCTCTGTTGGTCACAGGGACCAGAGGTTTAGTTTTCTGAGTGTTTGAATTTGTGCTGAAGTCCATCCTCAGGAAATTTCTCTCTAGCAGAGTGTGTGCTTTGGACTATTCTGTATGTGGTATTTATTTGGTGCTTATTGGGTGTGCCATTTTAGATGTTGAATGGGGTGTTGATGGCTGACTATTAACCTGTTGGCTGTTGTTCCCTTGTGCCGCTAAGCTCTCAACTTCTTTGTTAAGCTGGTCAGTACTCCTGTTGACTGATGAGGCACCTGTTACACAGGCTTCAATCACTTCCCTGGCTGTTTTTGTACCTGCTCATCCAACAATTTTAGTAGCTACAAAATTTGAATGTATGTCTCTGTTTATTGCAATGTAAGGATACCAATGAGCTTGAGTGTCCTCATCTGACTGCTCGCTTAAATTCTTGCAATCTGGTGGTTAGCTTCCTCCATGTCGGTCCTACATAATCAAAGGGGATTCAGTAGATTACATTGAAAGTATCCCCCACTTCCAAGCAATCTTTACAATGCATAATTTGCTCTCATATATTAGCCTCTGGGTGGTGTGCAATGCCCACTCGCAGATCTTGGAAGCTGTATTTTACTGCTTCCAAAATGTTTTTGATGTACGATATTTGTAGCTTTTCAGCGTTCTAAAGCTCATCCAGATTTTTGTGGATCAGATCTGGTTGCCCTATGTACTGTCAATGTATCCTGATACAATGCGATAGCTTTTATACTGTCAAACATTATCATTCCTCTTTTTTTGAGAAATGTCAGTGTTTGAAACCACCTAAAGCAAGCAACAGTGTTCTGGATGTGAGTTTTTCAAGTTATGACATAGCTGTGCAAAGCTCAAATGAGTCAGACAGCAGCAAGACACAGAAATATCTATAGATAAATAAACCCTCACATCTGTGTGCGGGAGAAAAATGAATAAAAAGAGATTAACCAGAAGCTGAAACAGGGAGGGAAAAAAAGGCTACGAACAATGTAAAATTCATCCCTAAAATTATACTGTCAGAATTTTGAAGAAAATATGTAGTTCAATAGCTTATTTGAAAGATCTGATCGTAATTTCATTGCATTGTGCGGTATGCAGCTGTATAAATGATATGAGTAAAGAGGGAGAAATTGCCATTTGCAATTATGCCTGATTTCTTTTATTATTTTCACTCCCCAAGAAAAATCGATTCTGTGTGTTTCTCTCCTGAGGTTCCTTCAAGGTCCTTTGTTTCTCATTTCTATCCCCCCGCCCCCCGCTTGGAAATCTAAAACAGATGACTCACAGCTCCATGTTGGTTGAAGAATGAGCTTCAAAAACCAAGAATGTCAGAACTAGTCTTCATAATAGCATCGATCAATACTTTTCTGGCTCAAAACAGTATTGATTTGAGAGAAGCATATGGGTCATTTTTTAAAATGTAGAATTAATGCCCAAACCAATTCCGGACAAAGGTTTCTAGGAGCAGATTTTCATATCAGGGCTGTGTTTCAGAATTAATAATGGCAATAATATTCACAAGCGCTATGGCTACCTCTAAACAATATTGCTCATCCTTTTTGGGTGTGGGAAGGAGTGTGCTAGGCATAAGTGGGCAAATGGAATATTTGCACTTCCTCAGTCTTTAAATGTCAAACACATTTTATTGGATGACGCAGAGTATTATTTCTACACCACTGTTTTTTGCCCTTTATGTCCACACAAAACTTTGAAAAATTCAAGAGGAATGGATTCAGCATTAAAATAACTTGCATGGGAAAGTGTAGAAGAAGGACAAGCAGAATCTGGGGTCGGAGTCAAGACAGCAATCAGCCTGGAGTCATTACGTTCACACAAAGGGTCTAAGTCCAACAGCTCTTGAATTCCATTGACTCTTATCTATTGCCAATTCAGTGCTGATTGTTAATTGACTAGATTCCTGTCTGTAGGCATGAGCAATCAATCAGCTTAACTAGAATTCATTGTGTGGGCCTGATTTTTTTGTGCCTGAAACTATGAAGGGAACGAGACAAAAACACCAATGACAAACCTCATTCAAACAGCCACACATTCATTCAGATTTGCTAGCTTTTTTTTCTCAAGAACAATTTTCTACTTAAATCCATAAAAGACAGTTGTGTTCCTTCTGAACACGACTTCTTGGTGAGAAAGACATATAACTTCTTTTAAAAACAGCGTATTTTTTTAAGTTGGTAACTTGCTTGCCTCAGTTTTTCCCAGGTTGTTTCCTTCAAGAACAATAAAGGGAAAGGTTTTGTTTTTAATATACAGAAATGTTTTAAGCACCACCCTGTAAACTTGATTTAGAGTAGGGCGGATTATTTCAGTTTTTTATATAATTTTTTTTTAATGTTTTTCTTTTCTAGTCAATCATAAAATGTCAGTTTCAGAAGGACTGGCCATAGCATTTCATGGGCAGTTCATGGAGGATCCTTGAAGAAAAATGTTTTGAAGGCCTTCCATAGAATATTGCCAATATTCTAAACAGCAACCAGGGCATTGTTGATGCGTACTTGTGAGGCGGTATGAAAGAAGTGGGTGGGCTTAGAATTTTACTGACCATAGAGCTTCCTCCATTCTGTGCAAGGGAAATGCCACTTCGGGGGGCAGAAAAGGAGAGACGCCCCTCGCTGAAGCTACAGAGGCTTTGGAAAAAAAGTGAGGCGGGATTTGTATTTCTGTTGCCTGGGTACCCATCCTACATAACTTGTAAGCCTCATTACTTTTGTCCCTTAATCATTTGCCCGTGAAAGCAGAATAACTGAGTAAAAGGGTTGGATGGTAACATGGAGGTTTTCTAGTTCAACCCCCTGCTCAAGCAGTAGACCTTATAATCATTTCAGACAATTGGTTGTCTGAACTCTTCTTAAAAACTACCAGGGATGGAGCACCCAAAACCTCTGAAGGCCAATCATTCCATTGATCAATTGTCTCCCTGTCAGGAAATTTCTCCTCATTTCGAGGTTGCTTCTCTCCTTGATTAGTATCCATTGTTTCTCGTCCTGCCCTCAGGTGCTTTGGAGAATAGCTTGATTCCTTCTTCTTTGCGGCAGCCCCTTATTATTTATTTATTATTTTAATTTATAGACCACCCTTCTCCCGAAGGACTCAGGGCGGTGTACAGCCTGAGATATTGGGACACTGCTATCTTGTCACCCCTAGTCCTTCTTTTCATTAAAACTAGACATACCCAATCCCAACAATTGTTCTTCATATGTTTTAACCTCCAGTCCCCTAATCATCTTTGTTGCTCTCCTCTGCACTCTTTAAAAATATCTCAACATCATTTTTATATTGTGGCAACCAAAGCTGGATGTAATATTCCAAGAGGGGTCTTACCAAGGCATTATAAAGTGGTACTAGCATGTCACGTGATCTCGATTCTATCCCTCTGTTAATGTTAAATCAGACGTTAAGATAATCATTCTCTCAACTCCAGGTTAATTTTCCTGGAATGGTATCAAGTCACTTTCTCACTTGTCCACCAAAATATAAGACTTGTATCGGTTGACCACTATGAGGGTACTAGATTTTGCTTAGATTCATCTGTGGATTTGACCTAGTAACTATCAAACTTTTAGATCCTAGTAAATAATCCAGTAAAATAAAACCCTTTTTTTCAAGTGAAGATGATCTGATGTCCATCTGATTTTCACATGTATTTTTCCCTCAAAGAATTGAGGTCAAAAGGACCAGCAAAATACCTCAAAAGCTTAGTTCTCTTTGGATATTTAGAGGGTTGCAAACTATTTGCAAAGGCCTTGGCTTAAAATAGTTGAGAGTTGAGTAACGTTTTTTCTCTTGTTGCCATCTTTATTTCTAGAATCAACATTATATAAACTGCGTAGAGCCTTTGCTATGATGATTGCACCTGAGAAGTTTGCTTTCTCCAATAACTCCCCATCAGGTAAGTGATATGAGAACTGTGATGTCATCATTAAGATGAGTCTGCTCCACATCTGTGGTCACTAATAGCCCAGAATCCATGTTCTCACTTGTGATCCTGTGAAATATTTTGTGAATTCTCAACTGACTGATCTTAAGGCACTTGGTGAAAACTTCTTTACTAAGCTAAGCCTGGAAAATTCATCATTCTGATCCTGCTGTTGCTTTTAATATATTACCTGCTTAGCTAGTCAACTTTTCTGCATTTTTCATTGTGATTATTTTGAACTTATTAGGTGCCTTAGAGATTTTTCTTTGCAAGGTTGGGGTATAAAAATGTTTCAAAGAATCACATCCATACTCATGCATGATTAACGAATGTCAGTGCAAATATTCCCAGGGATTTTTAACATGTTTATTCTTAGTCACAGCTGCCATAGCAATATGTGAATTAGCCCTGCTGCCTCCAAATGTATCGAGACTGTAATTTATTGAATTTTTAACCCAAAGTCCTGTTGACTTGTAATTCTGGAAAAGGCCATCGCAATCAGTTTGCAGCGATGTTTTTTCAAACCTGTCAACTTTAAAAATTGTGGGCTTCAACTCATGCTGGCTGGAGAATTCTGAGAGTTGATGTCCATAGATCGTAAAGTTGACAAGTTTGAAAAAAACTGATTTGGAACTGCCTAAGAGAGGTAGATCAGATAGGAAACAAGACCAGATGTGTTAAGGCTACTTTAGTGTCAGGCTACATCACCAACATCTTGCAAACCTGAAGTACAATTCTTCCCTGTCTCCTTTAGACCCTGAGAAATTAGGGAGGATCTCTTCTGAGCCTCTTGCCTTGCCCATTATTCAGCTGGGGACTATGCTGTCTCTTATCTAACCATTCCCTAGGCAGCATAGTTGGGTCCAGTCTCCCAAGGTCATTCTCACAACATCACATCCACAGGAGGCTACTATGTGTGTCTTCCTGGGATCTTAATGAAGGTAGTGGGGTTTACTTCTAAGTAAACAGCATTGGATTCTAATTTATCTGCCCCCCTTCCCTGCCCAATATGACTTTCAGTTGGGCCTACTCTCAAGGTTTTTAGGAATATATTGCATTTTGAGTTGGAGGACAGGAACGTCAGAGTTCCAAGTGTGGCCCCATTGTCTGTTTTTCAAATGTCCCTCACTCATCCTCCAAAATGATTTGTCCATTGAGATAACTTAGGGATGACTCTTTGTTATTAGACTGAGTCCTAAATATCATTCCTAAGTATGAATTCTAGCTTACATGGACAAATAATATAAGAACTGCCTCCAACTTCATCTCTCCCTGATGTCCTCTACCTATATCCAACCATATCTTTCTAGGAGGTTCACAGGTCACATGTAAAACTGGAAATCTTCCAATAATAACTAAAAAGTACTAATGCAATAAATTCATTTTAGCTATCATCACTGTAGCTGCATCTTTAAAAAAAACAGATCCAGAATTCAAGATTGCACTAAGTTACTCCTGTAGCAAAAGAAGATTTTGAAATTGAGCTTTGATGATGTCACAAAACCATCTACTTCCCAAACAGTTCAAAATCCTTCAGATGCATTTTAAACTCCACTGAGAGAATTTACCTCTATAGCATTT
>JANHFO010001772.1:116829-129446 GCA_032468095.1 Pareas carinatus
TTAACCACTGTAACTAATAAAAGTATTGCACGGAGTCTCTCTGCCTCGTTCTTCGAACCCAAGCACGGCTACTTCACACAAGTCTTAAAGTTGCCATGTTTGGAGACCCCTGCTTTAGGATAGCGGGAAGCTAATATACACCAATATTTCCATTGCGACCTTGGAACACAGTTGTTAAAGGTTTAAGTTCCTTTGCTTAGAATGATCTGCTCCCTACTGTCTTTCTTTGAAATGGTGACTACGGATTTGATGTAGAAAAATATACCAAGCACATTGGCCACCAATGTTTAGAGCTACTAAAACTGTTCATCTGGCAGTCATTGCCTTGAAAGGATAGCCATAAATGTTCAAGATTGAGAGTCAAGATGGTATGGCTTTCAAGCCCTGATTTTCTGCATGTTCCCTTAAAGTAAACTCCATTGGATTCATAGAGGTCCATTTCCCAAATAATGGGCATAGGATTATAGACTGAACATCTGCTGAAACCAATTGGGGAAGAAATCATAATGATATCAATTTACATATGCAGTCTGATTGGTTGAAAATAGCACTACATGAGTGCTTGTCATACTGAAGAAACAATGGAAATTCCATAGCTTGTCCTATTGGTGGTTTTCCCCACTTGACCCTGGATAACCCATGACAAAATTGTATTGTTTTGCTTCAACCCAGCCTAGTATACTCTGGGGATAAAGTTTGGAAACATGTCACGGGACATATCATCCTGAGAGCCAATAAAGCCCTCGCCAATGGGAAACATTCCAAAATGTTAACACTGTGAGTTGTTGGTGTGATGATTAAGGTTATTGGAGTAATTCAAAAGTTCTCCCAGTTCTAGACTGGGGAATAAGAGCTTCTATTGTTGGGTTTAAACATTGCAGGTTCTGGAGTGCTATGCTACTCCATTACGGGAAGCTGAAATGGATCTCCAGGGCTCTCACCACTCGGCAAGCAAACCCACTAATATCAAAAAGGGTGTAGGAGAAGAGCAGCCAGAGCCGAGGAACATCGCCAGCTTAGAGTCACTACATTCCCACAAGAGCTCCAGGTCCAACCCCCTTATCTGGTATCAATGCAATGTTATAGCCGATCAGATTCTTCCATATAGGCTTGGCTAAATCTTCTATGCTGCAACCAAACGGTGATGATGACTCTTTCACCTGACATTAATTCATTTAATTTTGCCTTCCAGCTCTGCCTTCTCTTCTCCTCCAAAGGGTCACTTAGAGCAGGACTCCCCAACTCCCAGGCTGCAGAACGGTACTGGCCTGTGGCCCATTAGGAACCAAGTCGCGGAAGCAAACAAAACTTCATCTGAGGATGTGTGGGATCTAGGCAGCATGCAAGACCACATGCTCCTGGTCCATGGAAAAATTGTTTTCTACAGAACTGGTCCCTGGTGCCCAAAAGCTTGGGAATCACTGACTTAAAGGATATTTTTCTAAAAAGCCCAGTCAGACTTCCTAATATTTAGAAGAGGAAGAAACTTATAATACATATGTCCTCAGCAGCGCCAGAAATTTTTACTTTTCAACTATGGAAGAGTTTCCAGAAATGAAAAGGCTAGTGGAATATGTTTTCCTTATTGATTAATTTGCTACTTTTATGGTTTCCAATTCATCTAAGAGGCTCAACACAGTGTGCTTTGTTTTCTCATTCTTTCCCCATTTGGTGTTCAGACCAGCCCCTTAAGTTGGTTCAGGATGAGTTGTAGCGAACAGTTCAAAGTCAGTCAGTAAGTTTTACAGCTTGAGTGAAAATATATGGATGGGCTTTGAATCATTGGACTGAGGAGGTGACATTTGTCTGCTGCCTTTGGACCAATTTACTGCTATTATATGATGCTTGCTTGTCCTTTTAGCTAACAATTTAACTTCCTTTCCAGTGGCCAAGGAACCCACCATGATTTCCACAAAATCAGACCAAAATGCCATGTCTTCAGAGACCTCTGACGAAAGCCTTGAAGAGGAGGTAGCTCTATCTTGTCAAGGGCAGATGTTATATTTGGGTTTTTGAGAAGATTTGAGACATTTCCACCGTAGTCCAAGGAAGGGAAGTTCGACCTTACATGTTCTTTCATTTCATTCAAATCGTTATCATATGGTTGCAAAGAGATTTAAGAATAATGACAGAAAAGAAAGGGTGCTGGAAGAATAGAGTACATGGCCACATTTCCTTAAAAAGATATAGGGAGATATGACAGATATATTCAGCAAGAATCTGATTTGAGACCATGCAGACTTGACTGATTTTTTTAAAAAATATATTAAGTGGATTGCATGAGAGCTCCATCATTAAAAAACAAAAAAGAAATGAAAAAAAGATTATCAGAAATTTGGTAGCAGTGATGTGAAATCAATGCATATCATAAATATCATAAATGATTTGATTTGATTTCCCTAACAACCTGTATCCAAAAATACTGTGTGTTAAATACAGGATATTTTTTTAGTTGCTGAGAAGACTCACTTGGAACCAAGCTACAGGAAATAAATGTGATTTTTGCATTTAAAAAATACCTCAGAATATATCATATACTTCTGTCTCTATTTGGTCAGTTACACATGCCCACATTCTGAATCAGTTATTTTTTTCCACTAAGGAAGCAAATGTACAGTAGCTAAACATTTATTCCTGAAAGACAAAACATAATTCCTGAGGATGAGGGATTTAACAAAGAAAATGGCTAAAAAGTAAAGGAGTCCCTGCGGATTTTACTCAGTCGTTGCCAAATCTATGGGGATGGTGCTCATCTCTGTTTTAAGGCCATTAAGCCAAGACATTTCTGTGACCCGCATGATGTCATGGAGCGCTGTTACATTCCCACCAAAATGGTACCTATTTATCTACTCGCATTTGCATGCTTTTTGAACTGCTAGGTTGGCAGGAGCTGGGGCAAGAATGGGAGCTCACCTGGTTGTGTGGTGTCAGGTCTCTATCCTGGGCTGCTGGCTTTCCAGCCGGCAAGCTCAGTGTTTTAACCATTCAGCCACCATGATGCCTCAATCAGGAAAATGGCATGGCTTTTATTCCATTTGTCAACATTCTTCTTAATCAATCAGGAATGCTTCAGTGATGTGGTTTCTTCCGGTTTTCAATATCAGAATATCTTGAAGAGAGTTAGCAGTCTGCCCTTGGTTTGCTCCGTCTGTGACTTGGTTTCTTCAAACTACACCTCCATTAAGCGAAAGAACTCCTACCTTCAGACAGTGTGCGATGGGGCAGAGAAAGGTGTGAAGACTCTCACAGGTGCTGCTGTTAGCCGGGCACAGCCGCTTCTGAATAGCTTTGAACCTCAATGTGAGTAGAATTATAACAGAAAATTTGGCATTTCTGTGGGTATGAAATGCGTCACTTTGGTATTGATTGACAAATGGGAAAGGGTCGTTTTTGGTTAAGTTAGCTCATAATTTCTCATAAAAGTCAAACACCCCTCCCTGTAAATGGAGTGATTACAAGGTGTAGAAACTCTGCCGTATCATAAAACTGCCAGTAGATTTAACTGATGTACCATAACAAAATGGTTAATAAATTTCCTGGCATCCTGCCTTGACGCTTTGGGTGAAGAAAGTGTCGTCCTCCTGTTATTTTTTTAAAACTCTGGGGGCATAAATCAAATCATCAAATGTTCCTACTGAATGGGAATCATCCTGGCCTTATTCTGCAAAGAGATCTGCAGAACATAAAGAGAGTTTTGGGTAGAAGAATTCAGACTGTGATATCCAATTGTGTCTTCTGGATGGCCACAGAAGGAAGCAACATTTACTTAATCATGTATTTATTTGTCATATTTCTCTGGCTGCCCATCTCAAGAAAAAGGAATTCTAGACACTGTACAAAGCAAAAAACAACCGTCATGAAAACCATACAGATGATAAAAGACAAAAGCGAAAAAGAAAGTTTTTTTAAAAAAATAGGCAAAGAATAGATATTTATTACACGGGAGCCATCTCAATATTTCTCCAGTCTCCCGGGTCTCCAGTACTGATGGCACACAACCAGGTCTTGAGGGACCTTCAAAAGGTTAGAAGAGATGAAGCCAAACTCACTTCAGGGTGAATAATATTCCATAAAATTGGACGCCACAGCAGAAGAGGCCTACCGAATCTACTGTGTCAGATTCCAGGTTCATCCCTTATATCCCCCAGATGAGTGGCCCCCGGCTCTATGGAAAAAGTGTTTTCTGCAGACCATAGGGAGTGTGGTTTTGCATGTTGCCTGCATCTTGGAAAGGGGAATTGGCTTGTTTGCATGGACCGGTTGACGGCATGCCGTGGACCGATGCCAGTCCATAGACTAGGGGTTGAGGAGTCCTGCCCCAGATGAAATGGGAAAGCCTTGGATCTGAAGTTCTGTAGAACAGCTGAGAGCATTTCCCTTTATGTATTCCCTTGTCTTCTAGCTAAAGCTGTATGAAGGGGCAAGCAAACAAACTCGTATGCTTCACTACCCAATAATTTACAAATCAACCTAAACATTCCTTTTCCAGATCCAAACACCATTGTTAGCATCATCTATAAACCTGGCATTTTTCTTATGAATATACAGGATGTGGGGAACCATTATTTTAACAGAGAGATAACTGATAGAGTAGGGTCATTCATGCTTCAAAAATGACTTTATTAAAGAAACTCAACTTCTCTTCTGGCTTTTCCATGAATCTAAACAAGAAGTGTGTTAGGTTCCTTCGAGCATCTCTAGGCAGCCTCCAATAACCAATCACTCAAGTATTTGTAGGTTCAATTAACACTCAAGACGAGGTTGCAGGAATATTAAAATTAACATTTTATTGGGATGGCTGTTGCAAGAAGCGAGTGTCCAGTTTCCTCTGGTGGCAGCGTTCAGAGGGAATAGGCACATTAGAGCAAAGAAATGCCTTAGCTTTATACACATCATGATGGGAAAACAAGCAATTAACAGTTGGGTACTTTTCATCTCTGCCTGTTCATCCCTCCACACGGTTCTCATCCACTTCATTATTTACATTAGCCTCCCACATTCCTTTTCACCCCTCCTTTTAGGTGCCTTCAAAGCTTATCTCTTGTTTCTCAAGATGAGGCATTTTTAGAAGAAAATTGTACTTGTTAGTATTGAGAAGAAAAAGATAAGCTTGCGCTGGTTTGTATTGCTGCCAAAGAATTAATGCTTGACACGACCTTACCCTGTCATCAAGAGAAACCATTACCTAATAAAACCACCTGTTTTTAGAGCATGTACAAAGCTCAACTATTACCTAATTAAAAATAAAAACACTTGTTTCTAAAGTATGTGCAAAACTGGGTGACCTCTAAGTGTTTGCTAGTCTATTACACTACTTAACCTCCAAGCACCAGGTCTGTAAGTTTTTGCCTGGATTCATTCCTTAAAAGTATCTAGGTTAAGAGTTAGCTTTAATGAATGGGTTCTTTAAAGCAGCAGTATTAGTTTTCATGTCTGCATAAAACATTGGGCTTCTTTAATGAAATATAGGGAAGTTCTGTGCTTGTGTGACATCTAAAGCACATCTCCCAAATCATTTTCGAGGCATGCTCAACAGTGTAGCTCTACAATATAACTGATTGTGTACAATTCCTCAAGAAACAATAGCTGGATTACTAAGAATGTTGAATGAGGTAGAATTTCTTATTTCCCTTTAAACATTCATCTTGTGTAAACCTCAGATTTTCCAGGAATCCAACACTCAGAGATTTGAGGCATTAGTGGTTCTTGAAAGCTTGCCTTAGCTACTTTGAACCCATTTCTGTTCTTTTGAGCACATACGTACAATTGTAAAATCCCCTTATGAAGGCTTTATGGCTAAGATTGAAAAGAAACTTAGAACATTTCAATCTTTTGATGCCTTTCTTTGCGTTAGTTCAAATTCACAATATTAATCAGTTACCAAACAATTCAACCACAAATCTTTCTGTGTCCAAAGATCTTGCTTTCAAAGTTATAATCCGTTAAGGTCCTTGGGCCTTTATGCAGACAATTTAGTTCTGGATTAACTAGAATCAACTGGCAATTTAAGATTTGCAGCAAATCAGGAGCTTAACAATAACTGAATAAGTTGAAAAGGATTCCAGGAATGCAGAAAGAAATTCTTTGTCTTTTTAAGATTTAGCTACATATATTTATTAAATGAATTACTTTATTGAAGAAAGAACCCATAATTAGTATATATCTTTCAGCAGAATTACAGCAATGTTTTCCTTCCTTCCTTTGTTTTTTCTTTAAATAGGAAGTTTCTTACAAAATGAAACCAAAAAGTTCAGGATGTTTATATCTGCACAGAAGAATTTTTCACCAGACTTGGTGCTTGGTCACTATTTCTTAGTTTAGTTAAAATTTAGCAGTTTTGTAAAGAATGCAATTGAAAGAGCTAATAGTTAATTAATTTAATTATTGAATCCCTCCCTCAAATGCAGGCTTTTCAAAAACTTTTCACTGACTCCTTCTATCTTGGCAATGTGTCCCCAAGGGTGTGACCCAATGAAAATTCTCCATCCTTGATTGACAGAAGAACTACAATGAGTGCTTAATAAATAGACATTTTGTTTCATGAGTATTCAGTCAAAACTGCTTCAACATCCATATCAATTGTTTTGCAAAACATTTAGAGTATTTGCTTCTCCTTCTGCCACGTTCTCTGTCTGTTTCTTTGTAAACAACTTGTGAAAAAATAATTTTGTTTATGTCATTGTGGAGCAGAGAATTGCATCATATAGTGTGTTGGTATGCAGTTCAAAGGATAATTGTATTCTAACCTTCATATTAAAGTGTAAATTAAAATGATTTTCTTACAGATCTAGCAGTGTGTTGGAAAATAGTTATCTTAAAGAGAGATAATTACCCTAGTTATTACTTTAGTCTAATCCTACTCAGAAATTTCAGCTTTACAAATAATAGACAATTGCTTAAAAGAAGGTAGAAAACATTGAGATTTTGTTTATCTCTCATCCCTCTTTATTCATCTTTGGATGGGAACAGATCCATGATGCACACAACATGAAGTATGATGCAAATTGCCTTGATTGGAACAATTATGATCCTGCAAGAATTGGTTCCTTGATCATTGCTAGTTGCAGGTTTTCAGTGCCCTCCGTCAAGACGTTCTCAGTGGTTGGGCCTTTCTCAGAGTAACTCCACTACCTTCAGATCACACACTGTTACAGATGTCTGCTCATTTCTGTTTTTCTCTGTATGCACTGAATGGAAGTTATGTTTACTTCGACAATTCACCCTTCTCACTCACTCACAGTTGAATAGGAGCCATCAGCTGCCTCATCGCCAGTTCAGTGAGAGTCCTCAGCAATGGAGCTGTTAACAATTTCATTCGTTTAAAATGGCAGCTATAGTTTTCAACCATAGAAATCTTCCCCACATTCTAAATTCAAACTCCTTTGCCCAGTATAGAGAACAGGGTCCTGTATCTGGCAGTCAACATTCTGAGTTTCCCATGAATAGTTTTGAGGATTGTTATGGCAAGTAATATTACATTGCCACAAAGCCTCACAAGATGGATTATTCTATGGGGTATTAGCCAGAAGGTTTGCCAGCTATAACTAGCTTTCATGTCTAAGGTCATAGTTGTCTGTGCTAGAGTTAAAGTAGCAATTCGTCCCTATGCTACCGTGTTTCCCCAAAAATAAGACACTGTCTTATATTAATTTTTGCTCCCAAAGATGCGCCAGGTCTTATTTTCAGAGGATGTCTTATTTTTCCACCAAGAACTTCCTGTCTGCTCCGGCCGCACTAAAGGGGAGGCCTTATTATTGGGGAGGTCTTATTTTCGGGGGATGCCTTATATTTCAGCGAGAGGCAAAACTGTAAATAGGTCTTATTTTCGGAGGATGTCTTTCAGGGAAATGATAGCAGCCAACAGCAGCAGTTTAAGGGTGAAGACAATCTCTTTCCCATGGCACCTTCAAGTGATCTACAGGTGTGGGATGAGCCCAAGACTGCTCATCGCTTTGGGCAAAGCATGCCCCTCTTCTCATATTCAGGGTACTTCTCTGACTCCATTCCTTTTGGAGGGGAGAGGAAAAACCGGATATTGCTACTGGCTTCTATTGCAGAAAAAGCTCCTTGCATCTTCCAAATAGGGAACCATGACGCGAGCAATCTGCACTGCAAAGATGCAAGTTGCCCCAAAGGTGCTTTTTCCAAAGGCGACAGGAGTTTCTTTGTTTTTCCTTGAAGACATTTCACTCCTCACCCAAGAAGCTTCTTCAGTTCTGACTGAAGTTCTGAAGCTTCTTGGATAAGAAGCAAAATGTCTTCAAGGAAAAACTAAGGAAGTTCAGTTGCCTTTGGAAAAAGCACCTTCGGGACAACCATGAACCTAGATGACTGAGAATGTCCATAGACAAAGACGCAGGTTGGAGTTAATTCTTTGGGTGGCTTTTGAGAGAACCTGCTCTTGTACTGAGCAGCTTCTTGATTAGCTGTCCAGTAGGACTTGCACTGAGTGTAAATGGTGCTTTTTTTCAACAGTGAAAAGAGGGAACCCTGAGAAATCAGGATTGGGACGCTCATCTGAGTTCTGATCACATACGAAATATATATGTGGAGAACTTGGTTTTTCTGCTTGCAGAAGATTCATTATCCAACTAGTAACATCCTCAGTGCTAGTGGGTGTAGGGCTTGCTCACCATTTATATACACTAGCTTGGTCTGCCATTGTTAGTGGGAATGTAGTTTTTCTCCTTGATAGCTCCTAGATTAGATATTGTTTTCAGCTTGATGATTTATTTCCTTGATTGAGTATTGTCTTCTGCTTGATTGTCTGGTGTTACTAGCTACTTATCTGAATGTTGGTTGCTGGAGATGATATGTTCTGGTCTTTTTGTTTCATTCTTTTCTTCTTTATTGTCTCTTTTTGAATATTGTGTGAATGTGGTTTATCTGTATGAGTCTATTGATGGCTGATTTGTGTGAGAGACACGTTTCCATGGCTATGATGCTCAGATTCCCAGTTGAAACTATAGTTCAGTCTATGTTGCGAGAACTAGTCTTTTATATATATATGAATCTCATTTAACAGGCAGGTTAGCTGATATCATTTCAGAATCCAAAGTCAGTTTATTATTGCAAGGGAAGCTAAAAGGGTGATGGATTTACAGGGTTTTTTATTTTTATTTTTATTATATTTTTCTGTTTGTATTTTTGGTATTTTATACTGACTTTCATTCCTTTCGTTTATCATTTTTAATAAAAAAATGATTAAAAAAATAAAATTTGGTCCAGGCATTTAAAAAAATTACATAGCTGGTCAGAGTGTTCCTAGGTATGGATCCTTCTTTAGAGAGCCGGTGAACTCCTGGAGCTGCTGCAATGTGCTTACTGTTATTCTTATGGGCATTTTTGTAACAAAGCCTTTGTACATATCACTTCTTCACCCAATGGCTGAATTCCCACAATAAAGCAGAAAACATTCAAACAAGCTACTTTATGACTTTGTATAGTGTGAAGCCACTTCTGACATTCTGCAAAACAATGATTATATTGGTGTCTTGTCAAATCATGATTTAATGTATGTAATGTATGTAATGGGCTTATTACCGTATTACATTGATTATAAGATGCAGCCAATTATAAGATGCACCCTTATTCTGCTAAGTTAGAAATCAGCATCAAAGTGAATTCTATCCCAACTGCGCAGCAGCCAGAGCTGGCCAAAGGGCAAGCACGGGGTTAAGAAATTGGCCCCGCCCCACATTTACCAAGGCTCCGCCCACTCATTCTTGGACCAGCCCTGGCAGCAGCTGCAGCAATGACCGCTAGCTCACCCCCATCTCCTGTTCGGGAGACCTTGGTTGAATATATGCAGCTTCTCAGAGCATGCCCTTTACCCTGATAAGACACCATCAAATATAAGATGCACCATGAATACAGAGACATCAAAATACAGAAAAACATGCATTTCATAATTGATGTAATATGATATTTTATTCCTAAATTGTAAAAATCCTAAATATTGCAATGAATCTAAAAGTGACCACAGGTCCCTACCTTTTCTTTGTTTTTTATTAGTGGCAACAGCAACCAAGTATGTATGTCGTGGCCTGGATACAGTGGAACAGAGGGTGCCACTTCTTCAACAGAGAGCTGATCAGGTAGCTTTGTTAGATTTTAAAACAACTGAAGATATATTGGTATGAAGGAAGGCAGCATAAATCAATCTTGGCCCAACCCTCGTTTTAGTATGCCATGCTAAGTGATAGCTCAGAGTTATTTTGGAGTCAGCTCTGTAAATATGTGGGGGCGCGGTGGCTCAGCGGCTAAGAGGCTGAGCTTGTCGATTGGAAGGTTGGCAGTTCGAATCCCTAGTGTCATGGAACCGAGTGAAATCCCGTTACTTGCCCCAGCTTCTGCCAACCTAGCAGTTCGAAAGCATATCAAAATGTAAGTAGAAAAAGTGGAACCACTTTGGCGGGAAGGAAACAGCACTCTGTGCACCTTAGGCGTCAAGTCATGCCGGTCACATGACCACAGGGATGTCTTCGGACAGCGCTGGCTCTTCGGCTTTGAAATGAAGATGAGCACCACCCCTAGACTCAGATCGATTAGCACACATGTTTGAGGGGAAACTTTATTTTAATATAAATATGAATTAATTAATTAATTAATCAATAAGACATTGGGTTAGTCTTCCACAGTCAGATGTGTGGGAAATGGAACTGTACAGCTTAAAAAGAATCAAAGCAAATGTCACTCTGTGTATCACACTTAAATGCGAGTCCTGCCTCCTGATGTGATAAGGACAGTTAACTTAATCCAAAATGGCCTCTCTTCTGTCTCCTACAGGTTATGTCTGGTACAAAAGAACTGATGACTTCTAAAGTAACGAATGCCAAGAACGCAGTGACTCGCAAGTTGTCAGGGATGGTTGGCATGACCAAAGATGTGGTACAGAATGGTGTGAGAACCACGGCCTCCCTTGTGAGCAGCAGCATGACAGTGGTAATGGGAACGAGAATGGGAAAGATGGCCAAGGACAGTGTGGAAACCGTGCTGGGCCGGTCCCATGCATTCATAGATCACTACCTTCTTGTCAATGATGAAGACCTGAGTAAGAGCCCTCTAGAAAACCTAAGCATATATCTTAGAATGGTTCTTGATGGTAATGATTTGGGCAAATAAGGAAGCACTGCTGAAAGAGTTAATCTTTATTGGCATTTTATTGTGGGCACAACGGCACACATCAAAAATGAAATTTAGTTGTCCCCTCTCAAAGTGAAACACATACATGACACACACCTAAAACATTCTATAAACAACATATATATAGATGCACACCCCTGCATATACATAACAATAACGTCTTAAATAATGTCCATCTTGAATATATAACGGAAAGAGGAAGACTGAGAGTCCACAAGGTTAATGCTGTATGGAATGAAACTATGGTTGAGTCTGGATGTTCTGCTATGGATACCACGAAGCCTCCTCCCGGAAGGGAAACAGGGAAACAGGTTATGAAGAGGATGAGGAGTGTCCCAGATAATCTTACGGACCCTGTTCAAACAACGCTTCTGTGCTATGTCCTGGATGGGAAGGAGGGAACCGCCAATGGTCTTTTCGGCCATCCTCATCACTCTCTGTATCGCCTTCCTGTCTGAAGCAGGGATGCTTCCAAACCAGACTGTAACGTTGTATGACAGGATGCTCTCCATCGCCCCCTCCTGTAGAAAGTGGTCAAAACAGGGGAAGGAGGATGAGCTTTTCTCATGCAACGCCGAAAGAGCAGGCACTGCTGTGCCTGCTTCACCAGTTTCTCACAGAAATTCATGTGGCTCCCACATTTATCTTTTCTTTTTCTTTTTATGACCCTGTAGTCTCTATTTGAGGTAGAGTCAGGGCGACTGAATGAAGCTGAGCATTTACTGCCCAGATGCCCTTCCTGATGCCTATTTGCAGCAGATATTTTTAAAACAGAAACATCTGCTGCTGCCCAGAATTGAACTCTTAACCTTCAAAGTCTTCACCAGTAGGCCACATGCTGCTCCCATACTTAAATCTTTAAAAAAAAATCCCCACCTATTGAAGCCCTTTGTTCTTTCACGGAATAGATGAACAACCTACTGGTTTTTGTTTTGATTTTCCCTTTTTGGTCTTCTGATCTGCTATATCTCTTATATCTATATTTTTATCTGTATTTTGGTTCCTAGCTGTAAGTCACCCAGACCTGTATGAGAAGCTCTCATAGGACAGTCTATATATTAAATGAAAAGGAGAAAGAGGAAGAAGAGGAGGAGAAGGAGAAGCTACCAGTCGAGCATTTTTAACATCTGAGACTGGAAAAAAACAGGTTTGAACTATGTGGCAATGTTTAATGAATTAACGAAAATGGGAAAGTAGAATAAAGCTCCAACTATAAGGCCATTGTTTTTGTAGTCCTTTATACTCCTGTGACGATCTGAAGATCATCCTTCTCTCAAAAATAAAATTTGGAAATTCAATATCAAGCTTTAGGCATATCAAGCTATTTGAATAAACAGATTATTTAGTCTTACTGTTTAAAATGCCTTAGAAGCATCTTGGGGCAGAAAGCCCTCTCATGAATGAATGAATGAATGAATGAATGAATGAATGAATGAATGAATGAATGAATGAATGAATGAATGAATGAATGA
>JANHFO010001772.1:171585-181668 GCA_032468095.1 Pareas carinatus
ACCATACTTTGCAAATAAATTCTTTCCAAATCAGACAATGTGATTGTCTGGATTTGTTTTCACATTTTGTCTCTCATTGGTGAGGTATACCTATAATGTCAATTACAGGCCCCTCTCATCTTTTTAAGTGGGAGAACTTGCATAATTGATGGCTGACTAAATACTTTTTTGCCTCACTGTATACTAATAGTTTTGCTAGATCAGGCTAGGGCAGTGATGGCTAACCTTTTAGATACCAAGTGCCTGGACGATTTGCTGCTAATGAGTTGCAGTTTGTGATGTCATCACTGGTGCCGCTGCTCTTTCTGAGCATTCTCAGCTCTGGGGCAATGCTGGGGTAACTTGGCTCGCTTGCCAGCAGCGAGGCTCTGCGTGCCCTCTGTGGCACATGTGCCATAGGTTCGCCATCACTGGGCTAGGGTTACCTTAATCCAGCATTATGTTTCACCTTATGGCCTCTGGGATGCTCAGAAGCAATAGATGAACTAAATATACCCTTGCAATCCTCTGCCACTAAGTTTGATTGGAATGACAAGAGAGCATATGATTGATAATACAATTTATATTTTGGTCATTTGTTGATATTTATTCTTTTAATCTTTCTAAGGGTTATAATCTGCTTAGAACCTTCCTTTTAGTAATTCAAGATGGTGTATGTAGTATTCCTTTTTCCCATTTCCCCCTAAGATTCATTATTGGCGGTGCACTTGAAGGTCTGGTTCTAATCCAGCATTCAAGCTCTTTAATTCCACTTCTTGGCTCATAGACATATAACACAGGGCACCATTTTTAGAGATATCCAAAATGCTCAAATTTTGAAACAGGACATTTTACACTCAAATGCAGTATTTAAGAGTATGAAACCATTGCATATCTTTACTAAACACAATGTCCTTCTTAACAATATTGGTGTGAATGTTATTAATATAGCAATGTTATTAAAATTACGGCTAAAAGATAAAAACAATTTTTTAAAAAAATGAATAAAAAGAAAAAAATAAACTGTAGAAAAGAAAAAGTAATATAGTGAAGAAAAGAAATATATAAAAAGACTCCCCACTTCATTACAAGTATAAGCAAATTTAGTAACATCACCTTTTCTTAAAATACACAAATAATATCTTGTTCCCACATCCCATCTCTTATCTATAAACAAATTCTTAAAGCTTTCTCATTTTAGTCCTCATCAGCAAAAGTGCTTTAAGGGTTACCAGAGATAACATTGTTTTAACTTTAATCAAATAAACCAACTCTGTATTCCTACTTTTTAATAATCAGAATCAGAATTTATTTTCGCCATGTGTGTCAGAATACACAAGGAATTTGTCTTAAGTGATTGTGCTCGAACTACGTACATACACAACAGAATACAATCAAGATACATATAGGCATATATAGGTATAATCGAGTAAGTATATAAGTATAAGATACATTCATAGTTTTAAAGTGTTAAAATATGTAACATTCATCATGACTTGTTGTAAAGTGCAGACAAAAACCATGTCATCTTATCAGAACACCCTCCGCACTAACACTGTCCTATGAATCAGTTGCTTAGTAGGTTGATAACATGAAGGAAGAAACTGTCCTTATCTCTGGCTGTTTGGATTTGCAACGCTCTGTAGCGTCGTCCAGAGGGAAGAAGTTTGAACAGATCATGTTCAGGGTGTGAGGGGTCCATAATTATTTTCCTGGCTCTCTTTTTGGATTGTTCGGTGTACGGATCTTCAATGGAGGGGAGTTTTGTAGCAATTATTTTTTCTGCAGTTCTGATTATTCTTTGCAGTCTGTGTTTATCTTGGATTGTTGCTTTGCCAAACCAGACGGTTATTGAGGTGCAGATTACGGACTCGATGATTCCTCTGTAGAACTGAGTCAGCAGCTCCTTGGGCAGTCCAAGCTCTCTGAGTTGTCTCAGGAAGAAATATTTTTTGTTGAGCTTTTTTAATGACATCTTTGATGTTGGCTGACCATTTTAGATCTTGAGGTATTGTAGAGCCCAGAAATTTGAAGGACTCCATTTTTGTTACTGTGTTGTTTGACATTGTGAGAGGAAATAGAATAGACCGGTTTCTTCTAAAATCAATTATCATTTCCACTATTTTGTGGAACTAACTACCAGTAATGGACTACCAGTACTACCAGTAATGGAAAATATTCATATAAAAGTTCCAAATTCATTTTCTTCTTCTTCCTCTAAAATAAGCAGGGTCCTTTTCTATAATGCATTTTCGTTCATTCCATATTAAACCAACTTTTTTTTCCTTCGGCTTCAGACCAGACTTCTTTCCTGGTTTAGTCCCTGCTTCCAATACAAGGAAAACAGCTCTAGAAACAGAGCAGACCAGTTTGCCTGATATTCTTGTTACGGCCTGTAAAATATCCAGCTGAAAGTAAAATTGGGTGAGATGGGTTTCTGTTCTCCTTTTACCTCACCTTGCTCAAAATATTTAGGGCATGCTCACCCGACTTTTATTGTTGCTTTGGAATTGACACTAACAGAATCATAACTGGAAAAAATCCGAAGAGTGCTCTTCTCTAATTTTGCACCTAAGCACTTACAAATTAATAATTGTATTCATTTGTTCTCCTATCAGTTTGCTTGCACCACTCTTCCCATCCCATTTATCTGGATTAATCTTTAATGCTAAGAGACTAGCTCTTCAGCTCTGGAAAGAGAATTTTACGGCTCCAATTATTCAACGGCTTAAAGACCTGATGTTACTTGTGATTTATAAACTGTTTGCATACAAATGCAGGTCATATAGAGACAATTACAATGAAATATAGCCAGCCTTTGATGGAACTGTTGGGTAACAATTTCATGCACGAAAAGCCTTAATGCATACAATTTTTGCTGCTGCCTGGCTCTCTCTTTTTGACTCTTATTTCTTTTTACTATTGTGTTCCTTTCCCTTTTTTCTGTTTGATTAAATAAATAAAAACGTCACTTCTCTCTGACAGGGAAAGTGGCTGTTCAAATAGCAGTTTCTGTCCAATATATCTTGCCACAATGTGCAAATCAGACTTTCATTTCAACTATGTGTTTCCATGACAGCCATATGCAAGTTGCTTCCTTTCTGCCTCAGTTTCCCCATTGGCAAAATGAGGATTGCAACGCTGACCTTGAATTTGGACTCCTGCCCTGAACAGGGAGTGGAATGGTGGCCTCTGAGGCTCAGTCCCACTCAGTCATTCTACAATTCTCAGAACAACATGGCGCCCAATTCCTGACTGAAAGCTGCAACATCCAAATCACTCGGATGATTTCAATATTTATACTAGAATCTCAAAATCACACCATAAAAGTGTGTTCAAAACAGGAAAAGGGGTACTTTTAGCTGAAAGCCTAGTGTGCGTGTGCTTATATACATATATATATAAGTTTGTGTGTATATATGTGCATATACGCATAAAGGTAGTCCTCGAGTTACCACCTTTCGCACAGTGACTGTTCAAAGTTACAGTGACACTGAAAAATGTGACTTATGACCATTTTTCACACTTATGACTGTTGCAGCATCTCCATGCTCACATGATCCAAATGCAAGCGCCTGGCAACTGTCTCTTATCTATGAGGGTTGCAGTATCCCAGGATCCTATGTTACCTTTGTGGTTTTCTGAAAAGCAAAATCAATGGGAAAGTCAAGATTTACTTTACAACCATGTTGTAAACAAGGATGGTGCAATGGTTAGAGGCAGCACTGCAGACTATTTTCCTGCTGACTCCCATCTGCCATTAGACATCAAAAGTTCAACAGTTCGATTCTCACTGGCTCAAGGTGGACTCAGCTTTCCATCCTTTCGAGGTCGGTAAATGAGGACCCAGATTGTTGGGGGCCATAGGCTGACTGTGTAAACTGCTTAGAGAGGGCTGAAAAGCACTGTTAAGCGGTATATAAGTCTAAATTTAAAAAAGAAAGAAAGAAAGAAAGAATATTCCTGTTCCTATTCCTGTTCCTACTCGTGCTATGGACTCTTCCGATGCACAGAACTAAGGAGCCTAGGATAATTTCTGCAGCTTCTCTAGCTCAGGAAAAGGAACAGTAGGGGAACCTATGGTTTGTATCCACAAAGTCTCAGAGTTAATCTACAGGTCCTCTTCCAGTTGATCACTGGCCCTCCCCAGTCACTTGACTACATCTCACGTGTTCGGCAACCACCTGTCATTTGCAGGATCGCATAGCTGCGATTTATGACATTTTTTGCCAAAAAATTAATGATCACTTCTGGTTTTCGGCAAAAATATCTCATAGCAAAGAGTGGGTTTGCTTAATGGCCACCACGAAAAAGATGGTGGTAAAATCAGGTTGCTCACGTGATGACCCTCTTTACGACTGTCACAGCTTATGACAGTGAGGTGCAGGTTCCATTACGGCTATAAATTGAGGACTACCTGTACATCCTGCCTTTCTTTCCTCCCCTTAAGGCAGAGTACAGCGCACTCTCTCCTCCGGATTGCCTCTGTCCTGATTTGTCACTCTAGCCACTACAACAGTGTGGCCCCAAACCTTTTGGGCACCAAGGACTGGTTCCATAGAGAAAGTTTTTTCCACGGCCCAGAGGGGGCGTGGTTTTGCATGCTGCCTGCATCCTGCGGATGGGGCTTCGCTTGTTTGCGCGGGCCAGTTGCTGGCATGCTGCAAATCAGTGCCCGCCGACAGACCATGGGTTGGGGACCCCCGTACTACAACACACTAGCATTCCATTGAGTGATATGATACAAAGCCATACCTCAAAATCAGGGCTCCCACACAAAGGACAATGGCTGAACGGTAGACTGTAATTCACTTCTGGAGCTAAGCAATAATTGGTGCGTTCAGCTTGAATTTAGTATTTTGTCATTTCTAAACCAAATGTGATTTGTTCAATAAATTATTCATTCGTTCGTTCATTCGTTCAGGCCACCAAATGCCCAATACATATTAGTATATCCTGTCCAGATACAAATGGCTCATATACAATAATGGATTGGAACCAGCTTGTGCCAGCTTTTGAAAACCCATTGATGGACCAATTTTCTGAAATTTTGAGCTGGCTCTTCGACTTGGAAACGGAGGTGAGCACCACCTCTAGAGTCGGCTAGGACTAGCATGCCTGTGCTGGGGCGAACCTTTACCTTTAGAATAGCTAGAAAGAGAGCAGATTTCAGGCTAAAGAATGTATTCAAACATAAACTGGAGAGACATCTTCCAACATGTTTTAATTTGAATTTCTGCCTTGAGCAAGGTTTAGATACAAAGATCCAGATACCCTGTTTCCCTGGGGGGGGGGAAGACCTAACCGGAAAATAAGCCCTAACCCCAAAATAAGCCCCAGTTAAGATTATCAACCAGACAGCGTTTAGTACCATATTTCTCCCAAAATAAGCCCTAGACGGAAAATAAGCCCCAACATGACTTTTGAAGCATAAATGAATACAACAATCAGTCTTATTTTTGGGGAAACGTGGTATAACTTTCCAATGTTCTCATTTTCTACTTTACTTGTTCCCAATGATTATGCTTCACAGAGGTGAAGCACTCAAAGTACTTTTCTATGACGGGTCTAGGAGCCATATCTAAGGAAGCCAATGTAGTTCATCCAGATATTTGTTGAAATTCGACACCCAGTAGATCTAACCATTGAAAAGAATGCTGAGGGATGCTAGGGATTGTAGTGGAACATTAGTCAGAGATGTACAAATTTCCCACACTCCAAGGCTTATACCTGCAAAGACACATATAACTTAATGAAGAACAAACAGTGACAGGAATTGGGTATGTCTAGTTTAATGAAAAGAAGAACTCAGGTGACACGACAGCAGTGTTCCAAAATGTCAAGGGCTGCCACAAAGAAGAGGAAGCCAACGTATTCTCCAAAGCACCTAAACGCAGGACAAGAAGCAATGGATGGAAAGTAATCAAGGAGAGAAGCAACTAGAACTAAGGAGAAATTTCCTGAAAGAACAATTAATCAGTGGAACCACCTGCCTCCAGAAGTTGTGGGTGCTCCAACACTGGAGATTTGTAAGAAGAGATTGAACAACCATGTGCCTGGAATGGTATAGGGCAGTGATGGATAACATTCTGGGCACCAAGTGCCCGGACAGGTCATGACATCATCGCCTGGCACCGCTACTCTCTTTTCTGTGCATGTACGTGGCCCCATGACATCATCGCCTGGCGCTGCTCGTCTCTTCTGCGCATGCGCAGCTCTGGGGGTGACTCGGCGCGTGTGCCAGCTCTGCATGCCCTCTCTGGCACATGTGCCGTAGGTTCACCAGCATGGGGATAGAGTTTCCTGCTTTGGCAGGGAGTTGGACTAGAAGATCTCCAAGGTCCAACTCTATTATTCTGTTGTTATTCTGTTATTCTATTCGGTTATAAAGTCGGTTAAAAAGGACCTCCCACTAGACTACTGGCTAATCATTCATCCAGGGGCATTCTTCTTCGTTTTTGACAACCGACAAAACTGAGCATCACAATTCTAGTGAGTACATAAACAGAGCACTGTGCGCCTTTCATGCAGCCTGTGTATAAAGCGATGAGGAATATACATTATACCGAAAACACGCATTTTACCTACTGCATTTCAAGTCATTCGATAAACATCCCCTTTCATGATTCTCTCAGAGTGAAGTCCAGCCAAAACGGGCTCATAACAAGAACAATAAAGAAATAAATAGTAACTTCAGCTACCAAAATCATGTTGAAATTGCCTCTAGCGTAAAGATTAAAAGACTTGCTGGAAACATTCCAAAGTGGAAGCAAGTAATCTATTCAATATGCAGTCAATCACAGGTTCATTCATTCCGTCCCTCTATAACATGTTTGAGATTTGGCTGGTTTGCACATACCGTAGGGCAGCAATTCTCCTCTCCCCCACCCCATACACCCCCATGCAAATGTCTATCTGAAACTGAATAGTTCTGCCATTCTTCTTCTCTTGACCACTGCAGACAGAACATCCTATAGAAAACTAAGTCATGCGAGATAATGGACAGAAGATTCGTGTGTGGAACAATCTGTTCCAAATGAAATGTTCCAGCTCCAGCCTTATGGCGCTTCCACTCAAGATATTTGGAGCTACTCCCAGATTCGCTCTATATCTTTGCATTCCCCCACTTCCTCTGTCAATAAGCAGCTGAACTGAATTTCTTCCGGCTCATTTTGGGTTCAAGAGGAACCACAATACTTCCGGCTGGAGGTTCGGCAGGAAATGCTGGAATTCTACAGAGCTTAGTGGTAGGAGGCCGTTCCCAACTAGAGGGAGCCACTCTCTTTCTTTCCAGCTCCTGAATTTCAGCCATCCCAATACAGAGCCAGGATGGTGCAGTGGTTAAAAGCAGCACTGCAGGCTATTTCTGCTGACTGCCCTCTGCCCTCAGCCATCAAAAGTTCAGCAGTTCGATTCTCACTGGCTCAAGGTTGACTCAGCCTTCCATCCTTCCGAGGTCGGTAAAATGAGGACCTCAATTGTTGCGGGGGCAATAAGCTGACTGTGTAAACCACTTAGAGAGTGCTGTAAAGCACTGTTAAGTGGTATATAAGTCTAAATAATAATAAAAGAAAGTGAGGATTAGAACCTTATATGAAGTCATGAGTTTGAAATAGGAAAAAATATATATAATTAGTTTATACACAAAAGGCAAAAGAGGAAGAAAAACATCTTTAAGTCACATATCCTAACAAATGTTTCATGTATTTTCATGCATCTATGTAATGTCATACATTAAATTATTAATGTTTGTCAGTTTGCTTATCACTTCCAAAAATATGAACTTAATATATGTAAACCATTATATGAATCCAAATTTTAGAATAGTTTACCATTTTAGGATTAAAATGCTAGTTCAGATTTAGAAATTACTCCTTAACTATTAATCTGAGTTTGCGTTTCCTTATGTCACTTTAAATAACATTGAATTTTTTTAACAACCAAATTCAAATGGAAAGGCATACTTTTCCTTTTATAGTCTACTTCTGCCGAACCTGATGAATGCAATGCAAACATTCACAAACTGCCAATGTTGTGAATCTGTGGATCTATTTCTAGTTGGATATATTTCTTTTTCAGTTTTATTTGAAAACTAGTGACTAAAAGGTAAACATCATATTAAATACATCTTTGCATTTATTGTGCCTAATGAAAAATAATGCAAAAAGCATGGGGGCAAGTGAACTAATTTTTAGAGGCTCCAAACTTTTATTTAAAAAAGGCAAATTTTAGTCTTTTCCTTTTGCATTTCAAACAAGAGATGGAAAAGGGAAATTGGGCTCTATCTATCAGAAGCTGACCCTTATTTGCTCCATTGCTTCAAGGGATGTGACTAGGGATTAAATTATTTTTCTTATTCATTTTGAAGAAGTAGAATGCTATTTCAAAATTAACTTTCGGTAGTGGTTTTATTTAAAATGATTCATTCTTTGGCTATTTTTACTTTTTAAATTTCACTTACCCTAATATTTCTTAGCTTGTATGCAGCAGTTTGAGAATATAGAAATTGGATAGAAGCAATGTTTTGTGGGAATAAGTTGAGTCTAAACTGTTATGCTTTAAATACTGTTGGAAATCTAAAATCCAGCATGTTTCATCATCCCTCATTATTAACTCCCCTTTCTAATACTGTGAATAGACACCTGTGCACATACACATCATTCTATTTCTTTTTGAGGTAAGCAACATTATGTAAAGTGCAGGGGCAGGAAGGGGGAGAAATGAAAAATAACAAGCCAAAAAAACACAACATGCCACCCTGCTAGAACATTCTATTTCTCTTCATCTATTTCGGTTCAATTCTGATCCATTGTCTCCATAACTCTAACATCCTAACTAGCATTCCATATATACACGCAGTCCTTGATTTACAATACTTCGTTTAGTTCCGTGTTACAATGGCACTGAAAAAAGTGATTTATGGCCATTTTCCACACTTATGACCATTGCAGCATCGCCATTGTCAAAATTCATCACTGATTCACAAAATTCATCATTGTCAAAATTCACCACTGATCAAAATTCAGACGCTTGGCCTCTAACTCATCTTTATCCCAGTGAACTTTTGGGATCTTCTGTCAAAGAAAGTCAATGGGGAAGCCCGATTCGCTTAACGACCATGTTACTAACTTAACAACTTCAGTGATTGGCTTAACTATTGTGGCAAGAATGGTTGCAAAATGGCAAAACTCACTTAACAAATGTTCCACTCAGCAACAGAAATGTTGGACTTATCCAAAGCATTGAATAATCAGAAGATCATCACACATTCGTCCCTGCTCAAGGCTGAACTATTCCATTTATTCTTCTTGCTGAATATCGCCAAATCATTATAATACATAAAAAAACGCTTCAGAAAATAGAGAACCTTCTTACTAGAAGCTACTGTGAATCGGATAAGAGTCATTTAAAAATGTACTGGAAGAAAAGGAAAAGAAGCAGTAAGAAGGTCAGGCTGTGCAAGAGTAAAGACAAGCTATATTGCGCAATTCTCAGAGAAAGAAGCAAGTGAGAGAGAACTGTCTGCACTAAAGGGGAAAGTAGTTTTTTTCTCCGTTGCCATTATAGTTTGACCACTATTGATAGTTCTTCATAAAACATTCCGGAAAGATGACGTCTGTAACTAAGTTGATAAAAATGCTTGTTTGCTTGCAGAATTTAACATCTTTTGTGAGAGAATACTACAGTTCGATAAAGTATTTGAAATGACTCTTCAGTTCCTTGGGTCTAGCGTTAATAGGAATTAAGAAAAATTCCCATACATAGCCTGTTCTTTTTTTCAGTAACCTATTACCTTTATAATTTTCATCAATCAGACTTCGATTCCTTAGTCGTGCCAAAAGTATTCCATGCCTATTTGCATATTTTTTTTAAAAAATAATACATATCCAATAAACTGCCTTTTTTATATTTATATCTCTCTCAAAGAAAGAACAAAAATCTGCTCTATATATTTTGCATTACATTTTTCCAGTGTTTAGTTTAGTTTAGTTTAGTTTAGTTTATTTGAATTTATACCCTGCCCTTCTCCTGCAGGACTCAGGGCAGCTAATAGGCCTAATAAAAACATACAATACATCACAAAAACACAATAAAAACAACCTT
>JANHFO010001773.1:0-10589 GCA_032468095.1 Pareas carinatus
AAGAAAGAAAGAAAGAAAGAAAGAAAGAAAGAAAGAAAGAAAGAAAGAAAGAAAGAAAGAAAGAAAGAAAGAAAACCAAATCCTTATCTGTTGTTTTAATGTTTTACTGCCATTTCAAGGACCAACAGACATATTTTAAAATTATACTTCCCTGTATACCTATTTCCTTGGGATAAGAGGAAAAGGCTTATTAAGATAAAAACTCCACTTGCTTAATTTTTAATTTGGTCATTTAATTAAACATTCTATTGATTAGAACTTTAAAGATAATTGTAATGAAGGGAAGAGAGGGTTAATTAGCAGGTATCTGCTCAACCATTTGCTTTCTACTTGTATGATTCCAGATGCACCTCCAATTGTGCTTATATATACCGTACATATTATGGAATGGATGATTTTGAACAGAAAAGCTATTAGAATCTTTCCCTTTCTTTATAAGACTTTATTCTACTATTAAGCCAAACAAGAAGTCCTTCTACCACACAATTCTACATATGATTTGTTATGAATTTGAACCTAATTCAATTGAGCTTGTAATGTGGCTGAATAATTCTCTTGTTTGTTATCCTATACTAAATACTAGCCATTTTAACATGGTAAGAAATGGGTCTGTGACCATGTTATCTGTTACATGGTGAGAGATTTGTGCAATTGTCAATGATCTTGTATATTTTTGTTGTATAGAAATGCTGCTTTATGTTCTGGTTTATTAATATAATCACTAATAAAATCAAAAACTTTATATAAAAAACTCTAAGTTTTATTTCATTAAAACATTTTTAAATAAAATTTATTTTCTTTATTTTCCTTTCCCAACTCTGAGAAGAAATGAAATGAATTGTTTGAGAATAATTGATTCATGTTTAATTTGCTATAATCAGGTTCAAGTTATCAAAGCAAACCGAAATTATGATGAATTGCATAGACTGGATTCACCATGAAAATGTCATGTTTTTAAACTTACTAAAAGGAGGCTTTCTCCTATTTCTTACTATTCCTTCTGTTGATGCTCCATTGGAATTGTAGATCAAATGCTTTATCAGTGGAGTTGCCTAATTAATTGGTCATGCAGTATTTAGTTTTCAACTGTGAGAATTTGTCACACATGGAAATGTGTGCTTGATTGATGCTTTCACCCCAGATGATGATGAAGATGCAGTGGATGGTTACTTTTGAAAGTTCAAGAATGTTGGATCAGCACATGAAGTTTCAGTGGAAAAGATACACTTTCCTGTGGTTGTTCCCAAATAGCTTACTCTTGAGTTTTTATGAAATGGTGAGTGCTTCCTGAGGTAGAATAATGCTGCTCTTGCATTCCACATAACACCATTCAAAGGCTGATTGAGGCAACATCTTGAGCCACAAAAATACAAAATACTTTTTAGTCTAGCAAATTGAAGATTAGTTTAGTCTTGATGAAAATTGGATGAATGGAATAAGCATGGTTCAGTTAACATGGGAAACCATTTTGTACAAACATATTAATTGATCTTCTTATTTTTCATTGGGTTCCTAGATTTTCATAAAGTTTAGAGATTATTTGTATTTTCGGTCCTCAATACTGTGATCAGTATAAGTATCAGGATATTGATGTTTCTTCTTCCAATTTCAGAACCACATTAATCTTCTAATGCAGTTTCCTCTGGGTTAAATTAAAATTATTTATCTTCTTCCCTATTGTATCAATCTTCTGTTGCTAACATATAGGTACTACCAGCTACATATCTAGATCATTGTACCAACTGAAATATAATGGCTTCCCTCAAAGAACCATGGAAAAATTAGCTTAGTGAAGATGTTCTGTATCATTTTAATGACTCCAAAGTCCTCTCTCCAACATGGAGTCAGGGAAAGGTCTATAAGGGCTAAGACACATTCATAAAGAAGGGTCCATTTTAATTGTATCTCACCAAGAGATTTGGAACAGCTCCAATTTTTGTTTCCTGCTACTGGTTTTCCAAAGCAACCTCTATGATAAAAACTATCCTACCTTACATCTTCTGAATATTCAATTCTCCTTAGGACATAGACACAATGATAATATTTAGCAAGTTCAGTAAATGAAAAAAAGAAAAGCAGATATAGATATGGATCGGTTTATCTATTATTAGAGAGAAAAACAACTCCAAGAATAACAACAAACTGGCATGGTTTAGAACTGGTCTCTTACTGCTGTTTGGTTTGGTTTGGCTTTTTTCCTGACTGAAATGAAAATTGAAGATATATATTATTATTATCAATGCTATATGTGCATACAAATAGTTGCAAACTAGATTGACAATGTGTGAAATTATTTCCTGAGTTTGGAGTGTTAGTTGTGCACTGCAGTAGGGTGATCAGCTTCAGATGGCTCCCTGGGCAAGGAGAGGAATTGATGAAGACACAATTGAATTTTTGAACACTACAGCAGAACTCCTTAAAACATTCCTCTTAGCAGGATGTCTGCGAGAGAGGGTCAAACGGAGGCTTCAATTTGCAGTGAATATCTTGAGCCAACATGGAGAAGTTAGTTAGAAGACCTCATTCTCCACAGATGAGACTCTGCAACAGTGGGTGTGGGAACTGTGGATGTCTGAATGCAAGTATCAGCTCAGTCTTTGGCCGTTGTTTATGAAGTGTCCATGCTTTCCCCACTGTGAGTAATAAACCTTGCAAATGGTTGCACATGTGTTTCCATTTATCTCCCAGCAGCCATGACTCACTGCTGGGCGCTCAGCCGGCTCTACTCCTTGGCCGTCAGCAAGACCCGCCTCCAGCCTGGCTTCCTGACCCTAGCATTGTCAAAACACTTATACGCACTCTTTCAGTGCCTATTATAAATTTGCTTATGTGCCTCCAGGACATTCTGGGGGGATTTTACAGTAAGCAAACATCCTTCTCCTCAGTATCTTCTGGTTTCCATTAGGGTGAATGGAGGCACCCTCACTGGGCTCATGTGGGACATTAAAGTGGAAGTCAAGGCTTACTGTGTCTATACAAAATTCTGTAACATTTATCATGCAGAATGACCAATGACCATCTTCAAAGGAAGTGACAGAATGTGGTTTAAGACATTTCCAAGGAAAGAAACCAAAGTTACATGAAAAGGGGCAGTTTGAGATGGAGACATAAAGCTTTCTCAAATCTCCAAGTTTTATAAAGTAGGCTGCTTCCATTCCAAATATGGTGTCAATCTTACCAAACCTAGGTTTCCCATCAAGTTGTTATTGATGGTACCCGTGCGGAAAGCATGTGTCAACCTGCGTATGATCATTTGATGGGAATTATTTCTAAGAGGAACAAAAATGCTCTAATGCTCACACTTGGCACTTAACATATTCTGCCTCTAAAATATTGAAGAATATTCAGAAGAACATACTCCTATCTTCTCTTTTGTTAGGAACCTGTCTGAGATGGCATTCAGCCAATTAACTCAGAACATTTCCGAGTGTCTGGGAAAAACCATCTCCTTCACCAGAAGTGTCAAAGCAGTCCCTCAAATCTTGAATCAAAAGATTACTAAGAATGCATTGGTATTGAGTTTCAAGTTCTTTATTTCATATTTATTGAAAAACAGATTTCTCACTGATGCCAAAACTCAAGGTTGCCTAGAAACGCCATCCTCCGTCTTAAGTTTAATGCAGGGAGAAAGATGGAGGATGCTTTCCCCAAGATTCTGGAACTAGCATTTCATAGTCTTGATAAACCAAGTACAGTAGATTGGTACTCTGGCTTCACCGTGATGTCTATTTTCTTCAGCAGCTGTTCATTTATTTCTGGAGAACTTGTTAAGGTTGACTACCTTGCTAGTAGCAGCTAGGCCTTCTTTAGCACCTTGCACCAAGGTTGGCCTTTCGAAGCAACGGCGAAGTCTGGGTGGAGGCAGGTCCCAATTAAGGGCCTGGGCTCAGGATAGCAATGTCATCAGTTCCGTGAGGAGAGGCCAAGTCTAACCTTGGTTTTGATGAGGAGACCTCAGATATGAGTGCCTCCAATTCAATTGCATTCCTTCTAAGCTGGACTGTTTTTATAATTCTGACCAAAAAAAATACTCTAAAAAGAAGTGCCCGGCTGCTGCCCGGACTCATGGAGTGGCTGCTCTTAAGTGCGGAATTCCAGCCTGAGAAGGGACGCCGGGCGAGAGTGGATGGTGACGGCGGCAACTGTCAAGCAAAAGGGCCCATCCCGCAGGGCCGGAGCCGAGGGAAGGGAAAGCAGCGCACACTCTGACCGGAGCAGGCCAACCGCCCGTTTTGGCCCAGCGCCACCAGGAGGAGGGGCAGCAATTCCCTGGAGCTTATTAAAAAGCCAGCCTTAGGCTGGAAGCCGGGGAAGAAAACATCTCCAGAAGGCGGCGAGCGGTAGGAGCTACTGGCCAGGCGAGGGGGCTTCTCTGTGTTTTTTTTTCCCCCTTCCCTCCAGCCGCAGGACCCTTTTCAGACTCTTCACCCCATCCCGAGAGGCAAGGCCGCCCTCAGGGCAAACTTTGAGGACAGCCCCCTGCGGAAGCGGCACGCGTCCCCCCGGAATCGCCCCAGATCCCGCGCTCGGAGGACTTGAGCGGGGGCGCGCGCGCGCGCGTCTGGATGAGGCGGCAGGAACCGTGAGAGCAAGTCAAAGCCTCGGCCACCCCCTAGCCAGCCAGCCCGCCCGCCCGCCTTCCCTCCCACCCGCTCCGCAAGATGAGCGCTACGCTCCCGAGCCTCCTGGCCTCGCTGGCCGTCTTGCTCCTGGGGAGGATGGACCGCCTCGCCGATGCCTGCAGCTGCTCCCCGGTGCATCCGCAACAGGCGTTTTGCAATGCAGATGTAGGTAAGAAAAACACGGCTGACCGCCCTTCCCCTTCTCTGCGGTTCCCCCCTAGTGGCTTCCCCCATGGCTTTGATCGACCCCCGCATTTCTCTTCCCGCTGGCAGCCCCCCGTTTCTCCTCTACTGCAAACTCACTTGTTAGCGGCCAAAACAACCCCACCCCTTTCTCCTGCAAGGGAAGAGCCGCGTTGGGAGAAACCTGGAAGGGTGCCCGCACGTTGATTCCCGCTTGGCCCCGACCAGCAGCAGTTTCCGTCGTTAGTGCGGGCGTCTGAATGCTCCCGGGCTGATTCTGCAGATCCCTTCGGTTACAAAACAGCAACCACCTTATCCAAGATTTAAAAAAAGAAAAATGCGAAGTGCCGGCCCGCTCCGTAGCCTTGCATTTCGCTTCCTTTCTCCCTCCCTCCCCGCCTTTCGCTCTAACGCGCTCGCCCTGACCTGATCCACAGGAATTCATTGGAAAGCACAAAGACAACCGCGGACTGAAATTCTAATTTCTTGAGATGGCTTTCTGCCTGCAAAATGTAGGCTGTTGCCAGACTCTGAGGGAACAGCTTCGAAATGAGGGGAGGGGAGGGGAGGGGAGGAAGTATGTGGAAATTGGACGAGAAACGACCGCAAAGCGAAAACTTCACGAAGGCAAGCGTGAACCATACAGGGCCATCTTATCTGACCCAGAGAGGGAAAAATGAGTTCCCGCTTTAGACATGCAGGATTTATTTAGATATGTGCTGCTTTGGAAAAGCAAAACTCTGTTTTAGAATGAGGGGTTGCAGCCAACCTATGAATCATTTGGCAAAATGGTGGTAGATCCAACCAGTTGCTGGACAGTTCAACTTGGAGTTTACAGGAAGTTCTCATGTCCCTGCCTTGAACGTCAAATGCAGATATGCTACAATTGTGTCCTGGGATTTTTCCAGATGAAAGGGGCCATTTCACTGTTTCCAGGTTGGGCCAAGCAGAATTACAGAACTGCAGAAGATCAGGGTTTGGAATGAAAGAAACCAGAAACAGGGAGGCAAAGAAGGATTTAAAAAAGCTCCAGAGCTGTGAAATGGCAGGGAAAATGATCCTCATTTCCATTCAATGCACTCTCTCACTCTCTCTTCAGAGTCTCTTAAGCTCCTGACTCAGGGATAGAACATTTTTGGTTTGCCTCTAAGAGAAGCTGGAGTCTGCTTTAAGTGTTGCCATATTCACCATGCTGTGTTTTTGCTTTTAGTTGTATGTCATTAAAGTTTTTTTTCCCCCATTAATGAATGCTTTGAGCAGTCTTCCAGGAACCACTGGTCCCTTAGCTATGGGCTTTTTGCTTGCTCCATCAGCAGCAGCATACTTCCTGTGTGGTAATCAAGCCCGAGGCCTAAAGCTTTTGAAGGGGGTGGGAATGGGGGTGAGGGAAATCAAGCTAAGAACTCTTGTTCACAGAATAATGTAGCAACATTTGAAGACCGATGTAAAACCATCCTAATCATCCCCTATTCTTGCTCCAAAAGAACTAATTTTATCCCAAAATTTATTTCCAGACCTTGACAGCCTCTATCTGCCCAGTAGGGGAGGGATAAGTACTTAAGAGGTACAGATAGTCCTTGACTTATAACCACAATTGGGCCTGCAATTTTGGTCACTAACTGATGCTGTTCTTAAATGAGTCATGTGACTGGACCTGATTTTATCACCACTTTTGTTGTGATTGCTTAGCAAATCGTGTGGTTGATAAATGAATCACAAGGTTGTTAAGTGAATCTGGCTTCCCCAAATGACTCTGCTTGTTGGAAGCTGACTGGGAAGATAGCAAAATGCGGCAAGCGTTGTAAATGCGGGCCGGTTGCCCAGCACCCACATTTTTATCACATGACTGTGAGGGTGGTGTAATGGCTATAACTTCAAGGATGGGTTGTAAGTCACTTTTTCTGAGACCATCGTAACTTTGAACCATTGTTAAATAGATGGTCATAAGTTGACAACCTATATAATTGGTTTGGGGATAATTTCTTTGGCTTGATATCAGAAAATTAAGAGCCTTCTACCTTTCTAACCTCTGGATTCTGATCCAGTGGTCCATAGGCAGTCAGATTGTCAATTGGAACCCGCCCCACAGAACTTGGTTTTTAAGGTGAAGGCATAACCTGAATATATGGAGTGGTAAAAAGGAGGAGAGCATTTCTGACCCTACAACCTGGCCTAGCTATTGAGCAGGTGTAGGAGGGAGGTTCCCAAGCAACTGAGATTTAAGAACTAGATGCCCATTTAATTCTTTGTTTCACCTGCCAACTTTGAAATATAAGATTCTGAAGGCCCTTCATAGACCTTTGCTCGTTTCATTCCATTCAGAGTGATGCATTGTGGGTAGTTGCTTTTTGTGTGAGTGGAAAAATGTCTCCAGCAAGGCCTCCGCCCCAGCACGACCGAGGCCTTCATGGGAAAAAACACATTCCTTGTTTTCATGTTGATTTAATCAAGGCCTTTTTGTGATATCATATGTCCCTTTCCCCCAGCATTTGGAAAGAAAGAATGAACGAGTCAAGGGGGAGAGATGCTTGTTTTACCAGTTTAAGCCAGGAATGCTGGGTTGCATCCTTCACCCAATTTGCTAAACTTGGAATCTGTCGAAAAGACTGAATCTGTCAGGGCTGGGCTTCAGTGTCATCTTTTTCTCCCTGTGAAATTCCTTTTATTAAACCTTCACATAATAAGCAAATAACTCAGCCCTCAGTTTCTGGACCTTGCTCTACAGTTGGGATTTGGAAATATTTTTGTGGCACAGCTTATCTACCTCACTGACTCTGTCAGCGTTTGCAAAATTGGTATGCCCAAACTGCCTTCCTTTTGATTTTGTAATGTCTCCAGGAACTGAATGGCTGCTGTTAGCAGCAGTTGGTTGTAGTTTCATTTTGCTATCCAGTATCTCTTCCGTCTATGAAAATAAACACTTTTGAGTAAGGGAATTTTTTGCACTGGGGGGATCCTGTGACTTTTTCAACTGCAAAGACGTTCTTTTATTCCTTCAAATTAACTGAAATCCTTGTTTTCACTTCCTTTGAATATTGAGACAACTCTTTTAGCTGGGTTGCCATCAACTCACAAGGTTAATAGCAAAGATGTACTGCTGAGTCCATTGTGGTTTTGTAATTTGAAATTAGCCCTACATATTTTAGCTTTTCAGGGAATCACTGTGTTAATCTTTTGGAACAGCACAGACACAAACATGCATATACACAGACAAACACAATTTCAAGATTTATAGGCTCTTAAACACTAGCAAAACACAAGCCTTTGTGGAACCCCACCTATTATGTCAAATTGAAGGTGTATGACTGCTGATGTGATACTGAAAATAAGACCAAAATATTAAATTTTGCTCCAAAAGACATATTAGGCCTTATTTTCCAGATAGGTCTTATTTTGGGGAAAATATTGTACTAAATGTGTCCCTCTGGCTGACAATCTTCAAACTGGGGCTTATAGTTGAGGTAGGGCTTATATTACTAGTATCCTGAAAAACCATGCTAGGGCTTATTTTGGGGGAAACAGGGTAATAATCCTGTTAGTATTTAATGTGCCACAGGTGTCTCCATTTTTGCAGGTTACCTTGTTTTTTTGTGGGTTGCCCTGTTATTTCTAGTATCCCTTAAATTGGCTACCACAGTTCAGCTTTTAATCAGCTAGAACAAGTTTTGAAAAGGATAGTTAACAGCCTGATAGCAGTGTGGTCAAGATGTGAGGTAATTCATACTGATTCATAATTTTATTTTTAACAATATATTTTACTATTTTAATTTTAACAGCTGGAATCCAAGGTGTACTGAGAGAAGAATATTTGTACCTCAGGAATGAACTCAATTCTAGTTCTAGTTCAGCCCTGAGCTACAAATATTCTTTTCAATCTAAAGTGTAAAATAGTTATTTTCATGAAACACTAACAATAGTCACAGGAAAAATAGATGAGCCTCCTTTGTTTCTTTCCAAACTTCATTAGTATTTCAGAACATCTGTTCCCTGAATATAGAATGGAGTACAATTAATCTGGACATTTAGGTATTACATAGGGAAATTACTTGATGTAGAACCATGCAGAAAAATATAGGTTATAATAGGAGATTCAGTATGAAAAATAGTGGGGAAAGAATTACTTGGCAGTAGTCTACACAATGTGTTGATTTCCCAGAGATGTGGCAGTTGCCTGTAGTGACAGAAACAGTAGACATCTGATAGACATCTGAGAACTAAGCTTAGGTGCTCAATGGAAGAAGAGAAGGACTGCTCATGTTTCAGAATAAATTGTGTGTTTGTGTGTGGGGAAGTTCTCGGTTGGATGCTGATATATTGGTATGTAGCCTGTGTGTTAGCAGAAGGTTTGATGAGAAAGAATCCACTGAATTAAAAACATGACATGTTTTACACACTACCCGTAGAACAGGCTCAATTATAAAATAATGAATACACCACTTCAAAACAAAGCTTTTTGGGAGCATGACAAGCAGAGTAGGACAGATTTGGAGCAAAAAATATACACTGAAGGCCTATATAGTACTCTCTTCTTTCCACAACGAGAAGTTTAGCAATGTTTCTTGCCTTCATCTATTGCAGGCAGTAGTCCATGCAGAGCTCAAATTAGGTTTCCTCCCTGAGGATGCACTGCTTTTGGAGTTTTAATCTACTGAAAGTAGGTAGTTGATAGCTTTATAATCACTGGTACAGCTAGCTACAACGGCGGAAGAGTGACACACATGTGACAACATCACAGTGCAAAACCAGCCCTTGAATTCTTGTTTTCCAATTTTGGACATAAGTATGACATCATAGAATTTGCATCATGACATTGCAATGTATATTTCATCACTTGCCTTCCACTTTTCTCTTATATGCTTATGTTTATAATAATTGGAGCTATAATCCCAGGTTTCTTCTGATAGCTAGGAGTGATGGAATTAAAGATCAAAGTATCTGAAGGATTTCTGATAATTATTGCTGTAAGGAAAAATGAACCCTCAGCCCATATCCTATTCTGGCAGGGCAGAACTGGTTTTTGATTGTTTTTCTTCTGGGTACGCTTGGGATTTTCTGTAGATCTTTGCAGTTTTAGAAGAGGAAACACAAAAAGCTGTATCAGATCAGACTGCTGATCCATCAAATCCAGTATTTTCTGTATTGTTTGGTATTTTGGGGGTTATAAACAGACTCCTTTCCCAGCACAATTGAACCTAGAATGTTTTGAAGGCCATGTAGTACCACTGAGTTACAATCTATCAGCAAGTACTGGAGAAAAAAAATAAATGATCTAATTATAAATTAATTCCTGGTCTCCTTCCTTTAGCATGCTGTTCCCATTTCAGCAGAAAGATATTGAAGCAGGAAGCTAGCTTGGGCAAGAAGAGTATAGCTGGTATCAAACAATGGAAACCAAGATGATCAAGATAATATACACAATACTCTTGGGTTTTTAATCTTTAGGAAGGATTATATTTAAAAATCAACCCAGTTAAACATTTTGTTGCTCATTTTGCTCATTTTGTTAAGAAAATACTTTGTTTTGCTGATATACACTGCAGCTGGATAGGTATCTGAATGTTATTTCAGATTAGCAGCAGATGAGTGACAGGGGAAACTCTTACTTTGGAAACCCACAGGAAATGGGGAGATTGTTGCCCTCTTCACCGTCATACGCTATCTATCCTAGGTGATGACTTCTTTCTGCCATAATGTTAAATTCGGCCCTGGTGATGGAATTAAACAGTCATTCAGCCATGTGAGTCTCTGCTGGAATCAGTTTGTCTCCTGCTTGTGAACTTCTAG
>JANHFO010001773.1:115142-129389 GCA_032468095.1 Pareas carinatus
AAAATTTCCCTAAAAAACCCTGGAGTCTCCCCTTGGCATATAATGTTTTGTTATTTGCATTTCAACTTCTATGGCAGCTGTTTTAAAAATGTGGCTCAGATTGTGATGCTACTAATGCCAAGAGCCCCAACATTACACTTGAAACCCAGTTCTGCAGTGCCTCATTTCTCTGTTAACTTTCCTCAGGGGCAACAAAAGAGAGTGGAACATATGGGCTTCCGATTTATTTAACTAGAAATTACAAATTTTTGCCTGAGTGAACATAGCCTGAAGCCTTGTCCAGATAGCAAGGTCCCAAATTCTAAGAGACAGCCACAATGGGGATGATCCCTGTCATCATATGCCAAATCTTTTTAGAATTATCATGATGATGTCTCTTTAGTGACATCATTTAAGAAAGAAGAACTGTAGCATTGTGCAAGTCAGGAAAATGTGGTAAAGAACACAGCAAAGAAGGGGAAACCGAGGCTTACCCTGCAGAGACAGAGAAGTGAGAGGAGGTTTCCATCATTCACTCCGAGGGAGACATGAGGCCTCTTTGCTGTGTTCCAGAGGGGAGGGTTGAAGTTGGTGGTGGTAACAGGAGAACAAAGGTGGAGCAGGTAGGACCACTGGCCTTGAATGTGTGGGCCATAATCCTGGTTTTCTCCACATATGGCTGTTCTTTGGCTGAACCCTTTGGCCCTTGATGATGCATGCTGCCCTTCCCATCCACCCACAGAGGTCTCCAGGCCATTTTAACACCCACCACCTGCCTTGGTACTAAAATCACTAACTTCTCAGTCAACTGTTGGTGTGGCAAACATATTTATGGTACGGTCAATGGCCAGAATTAATCCGGAGAGGTGAACCTTTCTATCAAGTGTCCCAGCGGCTGCTGCATTCATGGCCTTGGCATGCTGGTAACACCAGAAATGTACCAGCCTTTTTTTTTGTATTAAGGTAGGAGATATGTTGACTCCCTTTAAGGAGAGCTCCTCCTCCCTCCTTTTCCCTTTTGCTCAAAAATGTTTAGCTTGGGCAGTGCCCACTGCTGACTGCAATTGAATTGTGCACGAAGGGCAAATTTTAGTCCTTTGTTTTTTAATTTTCTTTTTCCCTCATTTGTATGTTTCCATGATTTTGGCTCTGCCCTTCCCTGCCCCCAAACTTCAGGAGGTACGTACCCCCATATCTCCTTGCTAGCTACGCTGGGGCCCGAGGCCGTGTTGCATTGCTTGCTTGTTTTTCTGTTCTCTTTTTATTTTTACTCGCTGCTGATGTTACTCGTATTGCTGTTGTTGCCACCATTGCTAATTGGCTGCACAGTCCCTAGGGAACTGTGGGGTGGGGGCATGTGGGATGGAGGGGGGAAGAGGTGGGGAGAGGAAGTGCTTGTGTTCTGCTGGGCACCAAAAGGAGAAAGAAGAGAGAGCAGTGACTTTCCCTAAGGTAGCTATCCTATTCAGCTCGCTTTTCTAAAATTCATATTGAGCTTACTGGATGTCTTCTGTAAGAGTAGGGCAAGTTCTAAAGTCTGGAAGTACTTCCTGTTAGAACTAGGCCTGGACGTGGGTTTGGGTTCCAGAGGGACAGGAGCTAGGAAGGGCATGATAAAGCTAGGAAAAAAACCTATCCCTCCTGTGGCTAGGTGCCCTTGCTTGACGAAGCCCACATCCCCTTGGAAGTATTCAAGGTTACAGTTGGATGATAGAGAATATAGATATAAGCATAATGTGCATATGAAGAGATTTTTTTAAAGAAGTACAGTGGTACCTCGATACTCATCATTAGTTGGTCCCCAGAGATGCGATGAGTGCCAAAAATGATGAGTACCAAACACATTTTTCCCATAAGGAATAATGTAGTGAGTCACAAGGCAGCTGACAAATTCTACCTTGTGCATTGAGTATCTGGAAAAAATTTTCTTGTGAAAATGTGTTGAGTGACAAATTTGATGAGTTTCAAAGCGGTTGAGTACAAAGATACAATTATACAAAGTTAAGCATACTTTGGTACTCTAAAGCAGGGACTCCAGACTGTGCCTCGAAACATGCTGAGTTTTGATGAAGTACAGTCATTTTCTGCTTTGCTTTGCTCAGAAAGAGATTCCAAATCAGTACATTAAGTCTTGTAGAGTTCAGCGCAACTTGGACACATTGTGTATTTTAAATATCTCTAAGCCCATCAAAAAGAAAAAGAAAAAAAGAAAAGTGAGGAGAGCTCAGAATTGTCAGCTACTATTTTTCTCCACCTCACACTTAGTATTTTCCCTATGGTGCTTACAGGCTGAAAAAATAATTAAAAATAAAGTATAACTTCCAACCCAAAAATGTTGTGTGACCTGTTCTGGGATAGATATTACAGGAAAAACATTTCTCATTAAGTCTGAAGGATGTTGGGAGTTGTAGTTCAGTTACACTTAACATATCACAGATTAATAAATTATGTATTTCACACAATTGTTATACCACCCCAATCTTAGGTAACGGGCACTTCACAGCCATGTAGCTGCTTTAAGGGACTTTTTCCAGATGCCATAGTTCAATCTTGATTTATTGCAGTGCCATTAGGAACCTTCTAGATGACCTTGCCTGTTTGTGTCAAGGGTCAACAGCTGTTCATCAACCCTGCGTCATGCAGCTGATGAACTTGAATCGTTGTAAGATGAATCATGAATCTCTTATTTATTACACAACGTCCTACCGATTTCCATGTACTGTATATGTTTTTCAGAAGCTGTGTTCTCCACCTCTCCCCAAAGCCCCTAACATAGTGTGTGTGTTTTTTAAAATCTAAAATCTCGCCACTGGACTAGCCCCCTCCCATTGCTTTCAGACAGGAAAAGTACCACTAAAAAGGGCCCATGCGTATTTCCTGCTTGTCATTTAAAAAAGAAGAAGCAAAGAATTGAAACAATCAGAGCAAGTTTAGAATGCAGAATTCCTATTGGAGATATGTAATTTTCATCCAAGGGCACTAAGCGAAACAAAAATGCTGCTGGTGTGAAAAGGAGTAATAAAATAATTATGACAATGAATTTGTCACACTCTGGTCCTGTCTGGGACAGAGAGAACTCTTAATTATGTATGAGGTAGTTTCCAGTTAGTTGGGATGGCACAGAATCAAAAGAACCAACTGTATCAGAGGAGAGACGACCATGATCCTATCTCTTATCAGGTTGGACTTTTTGGTTTGATACCACTCCAGCTGACTAGAATCCACCATGCATAGTTAAGGCTCTTATTATTAATCAATTTATGGGTGCAACTTTTTTACAATCCTTTTTTTTAATCTTTACAATAAACCTGTAAATAGGTTATCCTTTTTATTTTATGAACTTGTAATAAGAACAGGGTCAAGGCCTTTCCCGACCAGGATTCTGCCCAATGAGTCAAGACTGTAACTCCTGTAATTTTTCAGCCTGCATGGTTATTAAAGTATCAGCATTCCTGGATGATGAAGGTAGCTGAAAGGATGGAATTCATCATTTGTTAGTCATATAATAGTAGCATTAAGTATAACTGTGTTATTAAAGTGGTTTACAACCTGAAGGGGTTAAAATAGTGTGTAACTAAGAGAAATGCAGGTGTATCTTTTACTGTTGGAGTCTCTGTAGACCCTTAAAAATATACTCCCAACTATTAGAGTTGCCATGTCTGGATTAAAAATCGGAATGAACAATTGCTGACCGCAAGCAGCTCTTTGGAATTTTTATAAAGACTGTCAGTTGTTATTCTATAAGTACTTAGCTTGTAACATTCAGATATAATACTGTCCCCTCAGCATTTCTTAGTTATAAATATGGTAGCAAATTGGAATTCTCTGAAGTGAGAGTATTTCTTGAATACTTACTTTTGCTCAATTGTTCAAAAGATAAAATTTGGCGGGAAAAGATGGCTAAAATCTGCTGGCCATTTATCTCTAATCACACCCTGAAACTTTCAACTTTATTTAAATATTCACCCAGGTTGAAGGGTGTTTTGAAATTGGCACATGTATGTCTACCATCCCCAAACAAGAACTTCCCTTTAAGAACTTTAAGAAAAAAAAGGGGAGGGGGTGACACATTTTGCTTTTCAGTTCACAATTTGCGGCAAATACATAAAAGGCCTTTAATAATCATCATCATCATCTTCATCCAAGGCCGTGATCCTCAATTGTTGGTCTTGGTTTTAATATCGTCGTGGACAATTCACTACTCTTCTTCTTTAATGAAATCCTCAGTTTAAAGGTGGCTGGCCTATTGTTCCTTGGAAGCTATCTCTCCACACTCTTTTCTGGTGGGCTCTTATGGAAGTTGTCTTCTGCCGACAGAGGCTGTTTGCCCACCTGAGTTTTGTCTACAGTGACAGGAAATGGGCAAAAACACTACTGCCGAATACTTGTGAGGATTCAACTGGAAGATTGTCGAGCTTACCAATTGGCTCTCCGAAGGAAGTCTTTTTTTCTTTGTCTTTACTTAATGTATTGACTTGTGATGAAGTTGGTCATTCCATGATAAGAGGGGCTCGCAACAGTTGAAGGTTTCCAGGTTCCTTGGGGACTGTAGCAGGCATTATCTGGAGCAATTGACTTCTTCCACCCACCTTTGTTCCTTTCAGTTTTTGTTTTTATGTTGCTTGAATGAAGCCTTGTTGTTGTCTGTGCCTATATGTGGTGGTCCGGATCTCCCTGAGTGGAACTTTATATTTTTGCTCCTGGTAATCTCTTGTTGGCTCAACTCTGCTGTTCTGGGTTTGCCAGAGTAGCTGATGCTGATTGAGCTGACTTTGCCTCTTCACTTCTCAACTTTGCTCTGCCTCTTGGAGTAACAGGGGCCCCCTTGCATACCTCCTTAAGCTGGCTAGACCAGCCCAAGGGGGCTGTGCAAACCCTTTTCCTTTAATGAGTGAAGTCAGGCAGCTCTGGATGGATGTTACCTTGGTGGGAAAGGTAACTTTTACTCTGGGAAGTAATTGTTCAGCATAGTGCCTGCTTGTACTGATTCCTTCACCGCTTCTGAATCTTTGATCATACCTAAGGTCAGGTTTTTTAAAATGTTTGCCACACTTTGCCAAAAGTAATGTGCTTCTCTGAATCTGAATCTTCTTGTTGACATTGACCTGACTTTCAGGATAAAGCCATTGGCTAATTGTGGGCACAGTTTAGTTAGGGGAAAGGGAAAAAAAACCTCAGAAAGGACCAGTGCATTGTTATGAAATAAGCTGACAGAATTTATGTCTGTTCCACTGAATTTTTATTTTGGAGTGTTCCTTAGTAAAGGTTAAATGTCTGAAGCACACTGAGAGTAAACAGGTTGTTTAGCAACTGGCAAAGCCAGATTGTTTTACCTGCGATGAACTTAATATTAGGAAAAAGAAAGGAGATCTCTATAGGCATATTCTTAATAGGTGTCAATTTGAACCAACTCCCTTGTAGACATATCTATTGGGGAAATCTCATTTGAAAACAATCTGTTTACATGGGATAATGCCTGGTACCCTTTGGGTGATTTGGACTGCTGTTTTAGACTGGGAAAATGTGAATCATAGGTCTGAGACAGTGATCTAAGACATCTAGAAAGAATGAAGTTGAAAGAAGCTGAGACCAAATTCCCTTTAGCTTGCTTCCTTTTAATGTTTCGCAAATCCAAAAGCATTACACCTTGAAGGCAAGGGAGGTGGGGATAGCTAGTCCTCTCACCCATTTTGATCAAGGATGTTTTCTTATCCTAGCTTAAAATACAGTACCGTGTCATGGACAGGTAGTACTGAGAGCATCAAGATCAAAAAAGCTGTTTCCTGGCTGTCAAATTGTCACAGAGTGTAAATAGTTCCCTCTTCTTTCACTTATAATAAAAGGCATTGTTTATGAAGCAAGAGGTGAGGGGGTAGTGTAGGTTGGACTTTCTAGAGTCAGGTGGATCATCTGAGGATCTGGCTAAAGTGTAGACTTTACTCATAGTAAGTCTAAGTCTATATCTATCCTAGTGGAAATCTGTCTCCTCTTCTCCATCCTTGTGCAGAGCAGATGCAGGTTTGTTCGATAGCATATAGTAGGGTTGACCAATGCAACCCTTTCCACTTCCTCAAGCTGTCATGCTCAGCTGGAAGCCACCTGCTGCTCTGCTGTGGGGCTGGCTCTGCTTGCGCTCTTGACAACCATGTGCTCGGCTACTGTCTGTTGTGCCCTTAGGCTGTAGCTCTGCCTTTGCCTTAGCTGCTCTCGTTTCCAGAGCCAGCTCTTTGGCCTGGGCACGCATTGTCAAGCTTGCTTCTCCCTTGTGCAGGTGGCCGAGTGAAGACGTGGAAGCGACGCTGGTTCATCTTGACAGACAACTGCCTTTACTACTTTGAGTACACCACGGTGAGTGTCTCAGGGTGGTATCGTTTGTGCAGGCACGCCCAAGGACAACCTAGGGTGGCTCTGGTGCTACTCTAAATGGGCCTCAGTGTGAAGTCTTACGTTAACTTAAGATCGGAGTATTCAGCATAAACTCTTGTTAAAATCTTCACTATTGGAATGGGAGGCAGCACAAACACCACCACGAAAACCAGAAAAGATTGTGCCCCGATGTATTTTTTAGCCTTTTACATGACAGTGTCTCCTTACTTTATTGCTTTTGGCCTCCTTAGTGAAAGTTTTGTCTTTAAAACATTTGTCTGGATCTATTTGTGTGAGAGAGGGGTTTTTTCGCACTTAGCTTTGTGATGAATGAACATTTGTAACACGTGTTACGACTGAAAAGATAATTTATGGATTCGAATATGACCATCTTTTAGGACAAGGAACCGAGAGGCATTATTCCATTGGAAAATCTAAGCATCCGTGAGGTGGAAGATTCTAAGAAGCCGGTGAGTAAGACTGAGCCTGCAGACTGTTGTGAGGTGGGATGAGGTCACTTTTTGGCAGCCTTTTGTTCTGTTTTGTATTTTTACAGTGATTAGTAAAAGTTGAAAGTAGAGTTTCTTGTGGGAAGTAAATGAATGTTCTAGTAGCACCCACCCTCTGGAACGACCTTCCCCCAGCGATTCGAACTATATCTGACCTCCGTGCTTTCCACCATGCTGTAAAAACTTATCTTTTTATCCAGACCGATTTGGCCAAGTCCCCTCCCGCAAAATTTTTTAAACTTTTAAATTGGTTTTAAATTGGTCTTATATTTCGACTCTTTTAAATTTTCAGCCATTGATGAATTTATCTTTTAATTATGTGTTTTAAATTGTTGTGTTTCTGTATGTATTTTTTATCTGCGGTACACCTCTCTGGGTCCCCTCGGGGAAAAGGGCGGTATAGAAATGCAAATAATAAAATAAATAAATAGTATATGCACAAAGGTAGGAAGGAGATCATTATTCAAAACCAAAATGAATCCCCCAGAAAACTCTTCCCCAAGCCCTCATTTGTTGCCCTGCATGCTTTAAAAGAAAATGAGAGAGAATTCAAGAATAGTGGTAGAAAGCCTGAAATATGAGTTATTAAGCAGGCTTACCCGCATTGTAGAACTGGTTTTGCTTCTATTAGTGAAAGAAGGAAAAATTCTGCATGGCAACCTCAAAGCACTGAGCACAGGGAAATTCTACAGGGGAAAAAAATAGACGCCTGAGAATTGGTCAGGTTTTACCTACAACATTTTCAAGCCCTGCCTTTGCTGCCTTTGACCTGTTTTATAGTCGATCTTAATCAGATGGTTCTTAAGGTGATGGTTTTTTTTTTTAGAATATTTTATTTAAGTGGACAAAACATTTACTAACGCTGTACATACTTCAGAGGTGATTTGGAAGAGGTGTTTTGGATCATGAGGGAGCAGTATATCTTTAATACAAATTACATTATTAAGAATTATAGATATAAAAGATAAAATTCAATGCAAATTACAAACAATACAAAAAAGAAAAATGGGATGTGTGAAAAAAGAGGAAAAGAAAAACAAGTACCGTAACTTTCTCTTCATCCCAGCAAGTAAAAACAATTTTAATAGCTTTAACCCTGTTTCTAAAAAAGGGATTCCTCTCTGAGGGAGATGGGTGGTTCAAAAATAGAATTTATTTATTGGCCATGTGTGTCTGGACACACAAGGAATTTTTCTTCGGTGTAAATGCTCAATACCTATGATGAAATGCTTTGTGACACTATGATTGTACTTCATAGCATGATGACTATACTTTATGATGCACCTAATACGTACATGACATGATGAATGTATTTTATGATAATGTATCGCAGAATTGTAACCATTGTTTGTCAATTATAGCCTTATGATTGTAACCACATTTTGTCAATTGTAGCCTGTAAGTATTGATAAAGGGAGCAGAACGTCTTTAAGGTAGCTGTATCTTTTCCTAGTGTGCACAGTAGTCTCAAAATAGATTAAGTTACCTTAAAAAGGTGATCTGCTCAGGTTCCCAAGCATTCCAAATGATTTCTGAAGTATGGACAACTCTGATATGCGCTATCCTGAAATGGTTGCTCTAATATGTAGATACCACGTTAGTATTTCTATAAATTGCTCTAATCTGACTTTGGTTTAATAAAAGAAGAGATGAAGACACCTCTTGACAAACACCTACATGTTTTCCTTTGTTCAAGTCTAGAGTGGAGGAACAGGGAAGTATTTTAATTATAATTTCTGGTTTCAACTAAATTTGGAAATTAATACCATCACTTTTGGAATAGGCCACTTGGTGATTGATTCACGATTAATATTGCTGGCTTAATTGGTAATCATAATTTATCATTTGGATTGCACTGGAAACTATGTTGAATTAGCAGCTTCCTACTTCAGTTAACGGAAGTGGTTTATGAAACTGGTACTTGCTGCAGAAAACCCGTGACTTTTCTGTCAACTGAATTCTGTGTGTTGACACTTCTGACTTCATTTTTAAAGAAGTGCAGCAATAGGTTTCGACATGTTCTTGTTGCAGAACTGCTTTGAACTGTATATCCCTGACAACAAGGACCAGGTCATCAAGGCATGTAAGACTGAGGCAGACGGACGCGTGGTAGAAGGAAACCACACGGTATACCGCATCTCGGCACCCACTACAGAAGAGAAAGAAGAGTGGATCAAATGCATCAAGTGAGATGGAGGAAGGGGATGGCCAGTATTTGAAGCGATATGGGAAATTTGCTAGGACTTTGTGTATAACACAAATTTGTGACAGGGAAGCGGGAATTATTCTGTCTTTCCCATAAATCTCTTTTCAAAGAAGAACCTGAAATTGGGAAGAGAAGAACAGCATTAGATTTTTGCTAATCTTTGTCAATAGTCCTTTAGAGATACAGGTAGTTCTTGATTTACAACCGTTTGCTTAATGACAATTTGAATTCATGACAACCATCCAAAAAGTTGGTTATGGCCTAAATTCAAACTTATGACCATTAGCCTGTGGTCACCTGATCACAATTTGGGCAACTGGCTCACATTTATAACTGGTTGCAGCACCCTGCAGTCAGGAGTCATTGGTGCTCTCAGAGCTTGGTTGTTTTCTTGCAAATGTTTCATTACCCAAACTAAGTAACATCAAGAGCACTGATGATGTTACTAGTTTGGGTAAGAAAACATCTGCAAGAAAACAATCAATATCAGAGAGCAGCAAGGATCCCTCATTTCAACCCTGAGCTACAGATTTTCTCCTTTATTGGTATCCTTCAGTCTCTTGGTCACGATTTGCAGTTTTAAGCAGGATTCATACTTAAGACCGTGTGATTTGACTTACTACTGCATTAAAAATGGTTGTAAAATTGGATCCATGCAATGATTTCCATTTATGATGGAAATTCAAGTCCCAGTTGTGTTTGTTAGTTGGGAACTACCCGTCATGCTCTGATTAAGAAGAAAAGAGGTAGAGCCATATTTAATGGAATCATAAAATGCTAGCCTTTTTGTAACCTAAAAAAGTGATGAAGTGAGCTCCTTGCTAGGCCGGAGAATGCCCAGTGAAGGAAGGCTTTCCTTAAAGAGTTAGAAAAAAAGTTGGAGTCATTCTGAGCAGTTGTTATTTATGTCTTGCTGAGAAGCCTCCTAAGAGTTTAATTATCTCTTCTCCCTTGCCCCATTTTTCTCTCTTCAGAGCTGCAATCAGCCGGGACCCTTTCTACGAGATGCTTGCTGCACGCAAGAAGAAGGTTTCCTCCACCAAGCGGCATTAGTCACCTTGTCCAACTCTGCGGTGGTGACCTTGGCGGGGGATGTCTCTCCATCTCCTGAGGGTGGAGGATGAGAGGCTGCACTAAGTTGTCTGCTCTCTATTGCTACCCTCAGGAGACCAGCTTCAGCTTTTGCTATTCTTTTCCTGTTTGGAAGCAGGAAGAAGGGAAGGGGGTGCTAAGTTGATGGCAGCCACCAACTCACTAACTTCTTTCTTAGGAAGAATGCCAGCTTCCGATCTTGGCAACCTGAATCCCACTGCATCTTCTGCAGTCCATGTGACCAGAAGAGAAAGCGGTTGGAGTCTTTGGGGCTATCATAGTTGATTTGTTCATTGTGTGAGCTAATGGAGGGGTAGAGCGCACCATGCAAGATTGCACCCCTAAGGGGATGTAACTCTTATTTTAAGTTGCACTTGCTACTCTCTAAGGCCCAAGCACCAGGAATGGACCACGGTATACCTGATCTATAGAGCGGACGTGCTAGCTTTGAAGCCTAGAGATTCCAGAGACACCCCATATTGCCTTTATTTTTTATTGGTTAGTCAAGCAAGATTGATGGCTTCTGTTCCCAAAGCGATTCAGCCATGTGGTCTGTTAGGCAAGATTAGCTGGGATCCTCTCACTTTTTTTTATAAATAACCATTAAGAGTATTGAGCAATCGAGATGTCTGCTCCAACACCTGGATTAGTGGCCTAGTGCAAGGCTGCCACCTCCAGGATTTCCACTGTCCTCGTTCTAGAGGGCACCTGCTTTAGGTTGTTCTTGTTGCTGCTGCAAGCCAGTTAACAGGCTTGTAGAAATGGGCAGGCGGATTGTGTGATTATTACTGATGCTTTGCAGGAAGATTTTTGCCAACCATTTGTAGGGACTGCTCCACTCAACTGCTGGTTACAAAATCTCCACTCTCTGTTTTATTTAGCACTGGAATCATGACCCAGAATAGCAGAGCTTAAGGGAGGAGGAAAAAAAGCTTCCAATAATAAGGAAGAGTAAAGCACACACCCGGAGTGTTGTCTTTCTGATCAGTCCTGTTGCAGTTGTTCTTTTTTGGCAGGGATGGGGGGGGGGTGAGTGAATTCAGTTGAGGTTGCCCTGGGACCAGTGGAGGTAGTAGTCCTTGATTCGGAGTGAAGCACAAGTAAGCGGTTAGAGATTGGGGGTTTGGAAGGGGTAGCTTTGCTGGCTCATGTTTGCAATCAGTTTGGTGAGGGTGGGGTTGAGGAGGAGAACCACGCAGAAGGCTGCCTTCCTTTGCAAACTTTTGGGGATTCCTCTTGATTCCTCACACAGTTCTCCAAGCCTCCAAATCCACCTCTGCATCAGTCTATTTATCTGAGATACTCTTTGTACAGATTTTTTTTCCCCTTGAGATTATTTTGTATTTGTTTTAAAGATTGTTTTTATGAAACACGACCAGATTCCTGCATATTGCTGTGGCACAAGGGGAAAAATGGGGAAAGAGAAAGATATCACAGGTCAAACAGTTGGGTTATAGTTTTGTTTTGAATCTGTTTTTTAGGACTGGTTTGGAACTTTTATTTCCCACAACTTTGTGATTTAGCACAGAGCACCTGCAGCAAATAAACATTGAACTCACACCTGGCTTACCTTCATCTTTGTCTGTTTGGGTCTTTCTGCTGACAATTAAGCAATTTCTTTTTTCTTAGGATTGTTTTGCACCAATCTTGCTGGTTAGGGGGCCAGATAATTTGGGCAACCTTTTTGGATTTGCCAAATCAAAATCATATGAAGTAACATGATGGAGAAGGTCTTATTGTAGCTTGGTAAATAGGGATAATGAGATTAAATTAATTTGGAATCCCAGCAACAATGTTTTTGCATGAGGCTATTGCCAGCCAATCCTAGGGTTGCCTGCTTTTTGCGGGGAAATAGTACTATTTGAGGTGGGTTCTAAGCAAATCTTAATAGCTCTGAGGGGTGTTGGCAGGATGAATTGGAGTTCATTTTTTGTGAAAGAATTTTTATTGATTTTTTTCAATAAAACAAAAAACAATGTGCTTATATATTTCAATCAACATCAACCAACTGGTTACATTTCCAACTCCTTTTATCAGTGTTTATCAAATCTATTAGAACTATTCCCAATCTACTCCTTCCATTTCTTTGACCATCTATTTAGCTTATTAACATCCATATATTGATCTTTACATTGCATTCATGGTCACTCAGACTCCAATTCCCGATACTTATCAGTTTCTAGAGTCCAGTTTAGTTTTTTTCCCTTTATTCCTATTTCCAAATTATCCTCCATATTTAAATCTATTTTCATCATTCAAAACCTTTAAGTAAATCCCAATCTAGTCTTAAAATAATGTCTTACTAAAATCCATACATATCTCTACTATATCAGTTTTTCATTAATTAATTTAAATTCCTTTTAAACCTTTTCATATCATAATTCAATTTTTAATAATTAACAATGAATTGATTAATTTATAAGACATCCCCTTATCTTATAAACTTAACAGAAACGAGTTTTAATTATATTCATATTCACTTAAATCAATATCTTAAGTTCAACACTAAAAAAAAGAAAAACCTCAAAAAAAGCACAAACAAGAACAGAGAGAGAGAAAGAAAAAAAGAAAACAGATAGAGAGAGAACAGAAAGAGCAAAAGAGTAAAAAAAACAAAAGAGAAAAGAACAAAAACATATTACTTCTATGGACTTATATTCTCTTCATTTAAAACCTTTGGATTAAACATGCTCTATATAGAAATATGTCTATATATAAAAGAAAGCATAATAACACCAATTACTTAATCATTAATTTAAAAAGTCCTTGAAAATTGTAGTTCATTGTTGAACATGCGTCTTCCTGATTTCCACCTTATACCCAGGTATGTCTATTTTCTTTAAATAATATGGTATGCTTATTTTGTATCTACTGATACAGAAAAGATGAGCTTTTCAACATGTGCAGACTTGTCTGCTGATGGGATTTATATATTGCTTGCAATCTTGTATATAATAAAAACTAAGAGAATTGTTGAAGTCTTACAACATTTCAGTTCTATGTAATTTAACTAAACAAAATGCAGAGTTGCAATATGGAGGCAGGAAGTATCCTACTCAGCCAAAAGAAGAAAATAACCAGGTCCCTTTAAAGCTAACAAGTGCAGTCTTTATCCTGAAGCATGCAAATAGGAAACTTTAATATGCTAGGCCATCTTTGGGTAATTGGAAATAAATCAGCAAGAGTTTCTGACTCCCAGGCATTTCACAATGGGCCACTAAATTAGGATGCTGAAATTAAGAATGTTGGGGTGAGTGGAAAGGTAGTTAGGAATGGATGTTTATATAGAAAAATCTTTTGAGTTGGCACGCCCAGTTTCCACATTCAAAATTTTACTTGCTTGAGGTTCTAGAGATGAAAAAAGTAGGTTTCACCAGCCTAAGGCAGAAGGCGTGGACTTTTGGCTGGGGCACTAGAGAGAGCAGGTTGCCCAAAGAGAAGATTTGCCTTCCAGAACATTGCAGCTGCGTGGCTGTGGATGATGCTTTTGCCTGTAAACATGACATAATCATAAATTTAGCCCATCCGGGATGCCTTTCCAAAGACACTGAAATGAGATGAACATTTTGAACAGCTGAAGTTCTATAAGGAATCAGGTAAGGGAGTCAGCAATGCTCTCTGGGAATGCTGAGCGTTGTAGTCCAGCGCATCTAGTGAACACATGGTTGGGTTCTAAAGAATGAATTATCAAGCATGATTGTATTGTAAACCTGGAAAGTTGAGTAGCTAGTGTCATACCACTCGGTTATATACAAATATTTATTTACTTAAAGGGAGGAGTGTTGAGGCGGGGGTGACTCTTCAGAGTTAGAGCTACATCCTCCATCCCCTCCAGTTTCCCAGATCATTTTACTGCAGAAGGATTTTGATCTATCCCAGGCCTGGATGTGGGAATGGTTATCCACTGCCCCCCCACCAGTATCACAATATTTTCTGTCTGATAGAAGACCCAAGAAAATTTGACCTACCTCGCAAGACCTGGGGAACTCTTGACAGAATCACAACCCACCATGGTTGATCTGCCGATTTCCTGTATAACTGGCGGGGGGGGGGGGGGACCCTCCCCAGAGTGCAGCTGCCGTGCCCCAAAGCAGA